>CAJNIZ010048043.1:7930-34162 GCA_905231905.1 Symbiodinium pilosum | reverse complement strand
CCCCCCCCCCTCCGCCCCCCAAACAAAAAAACAACAAAAAAAAAACACACGACAATCTTGAGTATGGAGACCCCAAGAATGTCCGCTAATTTGGGGGAAATCCAGGTACATGCAGGCTCAACCCTTAACCCTCAAACCCCTTAGGCCCTCAAACCCTAAATCATCAAACCTAAATCCTGAAACCCTATCATCTAAACCCGAAATTCACATTCAAACTCCTGCGCTCTTCAATTCCTCATCCAGTTGCTCATCTGAAAGCATTGCCACACCTGGGAGGTAGCGCAAAGCTGCAAGATCTACCCAGAGCCCCTCAAGGTTTAGGGCACCCCCGCCCCCCAACAATCCCCAATTATCCTCAATGTAGCAATGGCCTCATCTTCTTGGGGGCTTGTATTTTTGGGGATCATTTAGGGGTTCGGGGCAACCAAAGTAATACCAGCAGCAGTTCTGGTAGTGGAAGTAGCAGTAGTTACCTTGCGTTCTAGTATTTGTAGGTATTTGTAGCAACAGCAGTAACAACACAAATACTCGTAGCAGCAGCACTGGCAGCAGCAGTTCGAGTGCAGCAGCAGCAGCAGCAGCAGCAGCAGGTGGAGGAGTAGGAGGAGAAGTAGTCGTAGTAGTGGCGGTGGTAGTAGTAGTCGTAGTAGTAGTAGTAGTAGTAGTAGTAGTAGTGGTGGTAGCAACCGCAGCAGTAGCAGTAGCAGCAGAAGCGACAGAAGAGGAGTTGTACGAAAACTGGAGGGTGTGCGATTCGGAGGACTCGGAGGGTAGGAGACCACAAGCATTGAGAATGTCTGTGATGAAGGAGCCATAATACAAATAACGAAGCTCTGAATGGGAACATCCTGTTGGTACAAGAATTGCGCTTGCCTGAACGGTATGAGAACATCGTAAACCCACAGTTTATTCGGAATTTAAGCTCTCAGAGAATTTTCGTATCCTCCACTAAAACCTTGTAAAACCTAAACCCCAAGCCGTAAATGACTATGAACAGCCCAATACTTTCAAGGTGCACGGACCTCCAGGTTTGGTTCAGGGTTTGGCTCTCGCGGTTTAGCGTTTAGGGGGTCAACTTGGAGGCACTTAGGAGTGGGGTTCAAGTATAAACTCCTGATTGATAAGCCCCCTCCTGTTAAGATTAGGCTGACTTGACTTCTAATTCCGGGACTTATACCCCCTTTTTGCGTTGGCTACCCATGAACCTCCAAGCGGAATATAGGATGTAGCCTGTGGCTGCCCCGCAATGTTGATGCCAGTACTCCCCTAAACCCTACACCCGAAACCCTAGGGGCTTAGGGCTTAAGGTTCAGGATTCAGAGTAAGCCACGAACACACATCTAAACCTCCAAGCTCCTGCCATCTTTCGCTATTGATCCCATAATTTGTGCACTAATAGCCTCCCCGAATACAAACCCCACCTCCGGATGATGGATATCTCCCCAAGTACGCAACAGAACTCAGGATGGTACCATATCAGAGGGTTTAGGGTTTAGGGGGCATATCCATATGGGTAGTTGTCAAAATTATGGCCCCTTTTTGGTTTGGTGCCGTATTATAATTGGGATCCAAAAAGGGACCATAATTTTTACAACCACCCATATCAGGAATACTCAAGGGATCCCAATAGCCCAATGTAGGTAAGATCTACAGCTTTTTGGACCCAATGTGAGTGTTATTTGTAGACTTAGATCTCCAGGATATCCATTATTGCAGGGGGGTTGGAGGGGCAGGGTTTCGTAGAAATAGGGAATGCATTGCACCGGGTGGGCCTTGGTTCTTAGACGTTCTTGGCATCCTTGGGATCCGCATCTGAACCCTACACATCCCCAAAGCGCAGTCGCGAGGTCAAGGGTTTCAAAGCTTGGGGCTCAAGCCTTCAAGAGTCCAGACTCAAAACGTCCGGGAGGGTTTAGGGTTTAGGGTTTTTGGTTAGTCCGGGCCCCAATATCTGGTCTGACACACGCGTTCTGGAGACGGCAGAATAACAGGGAATGTCAACCCTGCATGCTTCTTTCATAAGCAAGCCGTACTCCAACTGAAAACTCTATAACTGTGTAGGCCTCTGTCCTATATGAATTGTTGATCGACTCAGTGGATCCATTGACATGTAGCCAAACCCCAGCCAAAAATCAATATGTCAAAAGGTTCCATGTAGCTATAAATATATATATATATAATGTGCAAAATTTAAATTCTTGGGCACAAAATCCGTGTGCGCCTTAACTGTATTAGTACTATATACCTACATGGACGCGTTGGCATGTGCCCATTGAAGCAGAGCCACTTTCCTCCAATCGCTGGCGCATCTCCTGGACACGATCTGAACATAAACTGCGGCTCCTTGTACTAGCCCTGGGGATCCGAATGGCTCAAGGCAGGTATTATGCAGAGGGCCCATATACCCAATAATTGGGTACCTGGGTTCAGGGTAATAGTAAATATATTGCAGGTTTTGGGTAAGTACATGATTATTAGGTAGTTGGACGGTTAGGGTTATTCATAGACTTTTCATCCCAATGGCGGCACCTTTCACGTACTTGGAGATTCAGGGCTATACCAGCAATCACAACCCTAAGGGTCCGAGGCCCTACGCAGGCGGATATAGGTAAGCCAGGCTCAAATGATCTTCCATTTGGAATTGGGACCCTTCAGGATTATACTGGGATTCGAGTGCAACACCTAAACCCTTCCTCTGCCTAGCATAACCCAGACCCTGCAATCAAAAAAAGTAAAGATACCCAAATATCGGGTACGAAGCCCTTTTGTACTTGGTACGGACTACTTTAATAAACCTTAAACTCTAACCCTAGGGCTCATGACCTACGGTGCTTTATACCTGGGTAGTTTGTTAAGTCCATGTACCGGATCTCTGAAGCCAAAGGGCCAGAAGCCTAAACCCTTAACCCTAAAACGCAAGTCCTTGTCAGAGAGCTTGTTAAGGTCAGATGGCAGCTGTGACGCCTGCAGCTACCGACACTAGCGTCATACGGGGCGCCTTCATATGGGAGGTTGCCTATCTAAGGGGCCCAAATATGGACCCAAATGTATAGCCCTTATTATGGGGACCCCCGAACAGGTACCCCTATTTTGGGAAACTCCCATATGCGTTTCATTGGAATACGAGGTGTGCTAAAGGAGATTTTAGGATACAAGAAAACAACATGATCAGGGTGTAGGAACCTGGTAGAACATGAACATCATGAAGTTCTAGTCCTGTGCAAAATAAAGGCTGAGCTAGTGTTTGCTGTCAGCGCGTCCCAACCTCCGATTTTAGATGAATGACTCCGAGAACCTATTCATATTAGACTCCCCTGAACAATTGCAGTCCTAAGGCTCATTGGTGCCCCCCAAACCCCCAAACCCAAGCCACAATTTTGAGATTAGAGCCCCCGACCGTTTTTGCAGTTATTCTGCTGATAACGTTACGTATTGCTGCAAAGAACCCTTCAAGAACCATAAGTGAACATGTTGACAGCTCCGTGCCACACTCGGAGCCTGCCAGGCCTGAAAAGATTTCATCCCCAAATAGGTATCATCTATACCCACACCCTAAACCCTGCACCCTAAACCCTAGAACCAGGGCCAAAAAAAGCGTTATTCTTAGACCTTCAGGCCCAGAGTGTAGGCCGAACAAAAAGACTTACCCAGGGTTTGGGGTTTAGGGGCCTTATACGGGTTATGTTGGGTGGGGTTTAGAATTTAGGATCTAGGGGCCGAATAGTCTGGACTCTTGAGCCCCAAACATTGAAGTTTGCCAGGCCAGTCTCTGCTATTAAGGGTTTAGGGTTTAGGGCTTACCGATTCCAGTGAGAATGCAAGCAGCGGAACTCATCAAGCGTTTCCAGAAGTAGGATGCACAAACATGAACTTTCATATGCTATGGTTCTTGTCTTCTAGGTGCACCCATAAAGGGTCCAGTGAAGCGTTCGGAAGCCCCGATATAGCTCTCGTGTCATCTGATTGTCATACCGTAAGGACAAGGAAAATCACCGCCCCCCTAATTGGACTTATGCAGGGCACCCAAAATATATACAGGGTTGTAAGCCCAGTTTTTAGAAATGACTCAATCCCATGGACCTTCAAGTAAACGCTACTCCACTGAGGTCCCACCTAAACCCTAAACCCTAAAGCCCTTAACCCTAAACCCTAAACCCTAAAGCCCTAAACCCTGAACTCTAAAACCTAAACCCTAAAGCCCTAAACAATGAACCCTAAACCCCAAAGCCCTAAACCCTATTAAGCTTCACTCCTGCCTCAGCATCAAAATACAATATGGTACCATTGCCATACAGCGAGCCATGGGGCCCAAAAAGTATGTGCCAAGCGATTTAGCGTTAGGGTTTATGGTTTAGGGTGTAGGCTATAGGTACTAGCCTCCGCAATGTCGCATCTGCTTAGGGAAAGAATCTTACTGAGGTCGTCTGGCCCCGCCCCTGCATCGTCAAGCCCTTGACCTTACCCGACGGGTCATACACTTGTGGCCAGGGGTCGCTGGTAAGTACATCGGGGCCTGAGTAAGGACAATTTAGGTACCTGACCGTTCGCGTTATACTGGCCCCGGAACCAGCGCGCTGGCCTCTAGACCGCCTGTAGACCAGTAAATATACACTGAACCTGTGAGGCAACAAGCACAGTCCAAAACTACTTCCTGGCGGTATGACTACTCCTGAACCCCTTGACCCTTGGACGACGCAGAGGGCGGCCTTTGTATTGTTCCCCAGGCTGAATGCTCAGCTTGGACTTTCCACCACACAGCTGTATCTGAAAACATGAGCGAAACCCGTAACCCCTTAGACCTCGGATCTCTAACCCTAAGCCCTAAACAAACCTAAAACCCTGACAACCCTAAACCATAACCCCAGCGCATGCTAAAAACTCTGCACCCCCAAAACCTAACACAACCACACCACCCCACCCCACCCAAAAAAACAAACACACACACACACACACACACATTTCCCAAAATCCTGTACACCCCCCCCACCCTAAACCTTAAACCCTAAACCCTGAACCTTAAACCTGAAACCAAAAACCCTAAAACCCTAAACCTTAAACCCTAAACCCTTAAAACCTAAATCCTTAACACCTAAACCCCTAAACCTTTAAACCCTAAACCTTAATTCCTAAAACCCTAAACACTTTATCCCCCCGCCAAACCCCCAAAACCTCTGAGGCTGACACATTTGGAGCGGCTCCAGCTCCCCCGGCATTTGCCATCCCGGGAGCTGCCATGTGCCCCATGGGAGCCATCCTTGAGGACATAGGGGAAGAGGCGGTTTAATGGGTATATATGGCTTCTATAGTGGCTATTGAGATAAGGTTATATAAGGATTCTATAGGGCCTATATTGAAATAATGGAAAATAGTATGGAAACTACTTTAGGATTTGCGGTTTAGGGTTTGGGGTTTAAGGTCTAGGGCTTCAATAGGGTTATATGGGGATATATAGGGATTATATAGGGACCCTAAGGGTTCTATAAGGAATATATTGGGGATTTAGGGTTTGGGTTTTAGGATTTGGGGTTGGGGGTTTGGGGTTTAGGATTTAGAGTTTAGGGCTAGAGTTTAGGGTAAGGGTGTGGGGATTAGGGCTTCAGGTTCAGGGGCTAGGATAATTTTAAAGAACTGCAATAATGGACAAGCAGGGTTTAGGGTTTGGGGGTTAGGGCGTTTAGGGTGAGGGGTTTAGGGATTTGGGGTGGTCCACAACCGCCTACTTGATGCAGCAACAGGTTCAGGACACACTTGCTTACTGTCAGACTCTCTTTGCAGCGTGACGATTTTTACTGGAACATGTATATACTAGGGTTACATAGGGATACATATTAGGGTCTTCCCAAAATTCGGGTCCCATGTCAGTACCCCAAATATGAGGTGCCGTAGTATAATATGTAACCAAAAGGGCCATTGTTTTGGGAATGCCACCATGTTTAAGGGTTCCAGCTGTTATTCTACCTTTAAGGTCCAGGTGAATGTCTTTGATTCGGCAACGTCTGTGTCGTTGTGCAAGAGATTTCGTCTACCTGCGAGTGAGTGGACCCTCTTGAGCGTACCACAGATCCACAACCCAGCAAAACCATCTTGAAAGGTACTGCTCTTCTCAAGCGCAAGAGGGTAACTGCCGAGCAATCCTTTGACGAAGTCAGGCAGATCATGGGTACGCCATATTTGCAGCCAAGACTCTGTGCACCCGGCATCATTTGGCCAGGCATCATCTGCCCGGGCATCATCTGCCCAGGCATCATCACCTGCCCTGGCATCATGACCTGCCCTGGCATCATCATCTGACCAGGCATCATCATCTGCCCGGGCATCATCTGACCAGGCATCATCTGACCTGGCATCATCTGCCCGGGCATCATCTGCGCGCCTTGCATTGCAAACCTGGCAGTGGACAGTTGCATGAGCCGTTGCTTGCCTACTTTTGTGGTTCAGGTTTACAGTTGGAGCGTTGCCAGGCAAAAAAACACCAGAAGCCCTAAGGGCAAATAGACAAGGTAGTCTTGCAACGCCCCATGTGCCTGGCTTCGGGCCTTCCCGCGGCACCTGAACCCCCAAGCCCAAATTGAGGATGCCTTGCTGCTTTAGGGTTTAGGGTTTCAGTGTGCAGGGGTGTAAGGATGTAGGGACATCTGTGATGGATAGATCGTTTCCTGCGGAAAACTTGCTGGACTCTGGTTCTGTGGCGTATGAAGCAGTGCCACCTTGTAAACAGTAGCCCTACACCCTACACCCTAAACTGCAAGTTGAGGATGCAGGTTCGCAAGTGTGTGTTGCTGTTAAGGAACTTGAATTCAGCTACTATAATGAGGGAATCCCATTATTTACTATATACCAATATAAGCCCATATGTTGATATTTTAATTTAAGCCATAACCGCCACCCAGCAGTTTTACAGAAACTCGCATCAGAGCACAGCTGCGTTGCAGCCGGGGAGCCTGAAACTGGAGCAAAGCATTATTAAGGGGCTCTAGGGTTCGGTGGACCCCTCACCCTGTCATTGTAACTATAAAGGAGAATGAGGATTATGTTAGGGTCCTATTATATTCCTATTATACCACTATTGCAGGGTCCCTAAAACCTAAGCGCTATTGTATTCCTATTAAACCACTATTGCAGGGTGCGGGATCCTCCTAAGTTTAGGGTTTAGGGTATTTGTGGCCAAGAGGGGTCTCGGTTGTCAGACCTGCCAAAAGTGGACCTCTTAATGAAAGAAACCTTGCACTACTACTACAGCCCAAAATCCTAGGGCCCACGCTTCCTCACGTGAATTAAGAGAGCAACACAGGGGCTACACAGGCATTTTAACACGGTCCACACGTTTTGTACCAACCGCAGCCGTCGAAAACCCCAAGCCTAATTTCGGCATGGACTCTAAACCCACCTCAAGCCTGACATTTAGAGTACAAGTGATCGCCTGCACCCCTAAGGGTCCAAGGACCCAAATAATAGGGTTATAGGGCCCAAATACCATTAATATCGTAGTACTTGGGCCCTGATACCCTATTATTTGGGCCCTTGGACCCTTAGGGTACGTATCATTATTGGAGACCATACACAAATGATAAGGATCTACTCCCCCACTCACCTTATCCACCAACATTGGACCTGAACTGGAAATCCTTAGCGTAAGTGTTCAGGTACTCGAATACTCTGGTCTGAAAATTCCAACCATAGAAGTTGGGACCTTTCAGGCACCCATGATTTGGGTACTTCGACCATAAAACCTACATACCAAAGGCTCCATGTAGCTTTATGGTATATACTTGGGCCCTGAAGAAATTATATGGGAAGCCCTTTGGGCCTAAGTATATACTATATAGCTACATGGAGGCTCTGGGATATCCCTATACATTCCTAGAAGGGTTACATGCCGGAGCTACCCAGGCGAGGGCGTAGCTGCTGCACGGAGGTCGGTGGTTGCCCTGGCAGTGTGGACCTCCTAAGGGTCCAGGTACGGATTAAAGCACACCTAGAGTAAGTAACCGATGCTCTGAAAAACAAGGGTCATGTTCCGATTCATGAACCTTAAACACACAACCACTTCAAACTCTAAACCCACACACTCCTGCATTCCGTCAATTTCCCAAAACTCTGAAGCAAAGCCCTCAATTCCCCCAAATGCAACGAAGCTGTGCGTTGCATGCAAATTGCGAAGCGCAGTCCAGAGAATTTGGAATCAATATGAACTTGGATGTGGAGATGGTATCCTGCAGTAGGAAGTCCTACATTTGATATGTCAAGCTGAATTACGCCATGGCAAGGTAAACAAGGAAGCTCCACGGATTGAATATAAACCCCAATATACTAGAGTCCTTATTATGGGGACCCCCAAGAGGGGTATCCTGAATTTTGGGAAACCCTAATCCTCATAATCCCCTATATAAACACAGTTTCCATTTCATTTTCCATTTTCTTTTCCATTTGATTCTCCATTATAGTAGGTACCTTGGGAAACCATATAAACCATATATAGCCCCTCAATAACCCCTATAGTAGTCCCTTATATAATCCCCTATATGACCCCCAATTAAGGAGTTTAGACTATAGCTCATATATAGTAAACAAGGAAGCTCCACGGATTGGAGGCGGAGGCTGCTGGGGCGCCGCCGCCACCGCCACCACCGCCACCGCCTCCACGCTTCCGCTGGAGGCATCTCTCCAACCTTGTTGCAGGCTTAGGGTTTAGGGTTTAGGGTTTTAAAGGTTTTTTAAGGGGTTTAGGGCTTAGGGTTTTAAAGGTTTTTTAGGGGGTTTAGGGGGTTTAGGGTTTAGGGCTTAGGTTGCGCAACTCAGCTTCTGTACATGCTTCAGAAACAATTGTGTATGGAGCGTCAGCAAAGTCTCCAGATACAATCGGAATGAAGCATCTTGATATATCAGCTGTTTTACTCCGCCTATATTCCTGAGTCCATCTTGTGCGGTTTTGATCTAGGTAGTGGCCCAACACCCTTCTAGCTCAACTTGAGATAACTTCTAGCCATATCTTGGGGGGTGAGCAGGTCTTTTACCTTTAGTGTGCTTGACCCTATTGAGAATCTTTATGAGAA
Organism: Symbiodinium pilosum; assembly: GCA_905231905.1. Taxonomy (NCBI): domain Eukaryota; class Dinophyceae; order Suessiales; family Symbiodiniaceae; genus Symbiodinium; species Symbiodinium pilosum. The sequence goes on along the minus strand of CAJNIZ010048043.1, from coordinate 25,109 downwards.
TCCCATGAGGCCATAAGCGTTGTGTAAAACTGCATCCGGGCGTTTGGCCCCGCCAACCTTCGTGGCTGTTTCCCAGAAAGAGGTGGGGCTCTGGCACAAGACAGCAGCCTCACTCGTCTTTGCGCCATTAGGGTTTAGGATTTAGGGTTTAGGGTCAATGGGCCCAAGGTTCTCTGAAGGCTGCATATCAGGTGTTTGGCCTCCTGCACTTGATCCTCGGTATCGTGCAGTCGCCGTTGAAGAGCTTGCTTGCCCCGGTTTTTTTTCTTCTCCTTTGAGCCTTCCTTTGGTACACACGCACACGGCGTCCATTGCCCATGTCTTCTCCTTTGGGTCTTGCAGGATTCCCCTAAAGCCCTAAGCCTTAAACCCAAAACCCTAAACCCTAAACCTTAAACCCGAAACCCTAAGCCCTAAACATTAAACCCAAAACACTACACCCTATGAGGTTTAGATGGGTACCTTTGCACGTGGTTGTGTAAGATGTTGGCTTAGGGCTTGCGGACGTTTGGATTCCTGAGCTTGGGAACTTCGCTTTCTTGGGGCTCCTATAGACCAATAATATAGGGGTTATATAATATAGGGATAATGGAAAATAAAATGGAAACTACTATAGTATAATAGTGTTATATTTGGGTTATGTAAGGGTTATATAGGGGCTATATGCCCTAGGGCTCCATGTCTATAAATAATACCTACATTGGGCCCCAAAGTCTATGAACATGACCTATGTTGGGCTATTTGGAGCCTTCGGGATAGGGATAATGGAAACTACTATAATGACTCCTATAACATGGGTTATATAGGTATGACGGATAAGAAAGTGGAAGCTACTCTAGCGGGTCCTATAGTATAGGGGTTATGTAGGGATAATGGAAAAGAAAATGGAAAGTACCAAAGTAGGGTATGTATTAATGTTATATAAGGATGAAGGATGATGGATGGACACTGCCATTGTAGGGTACATGTTAAGGTTTTGTAGGGGTGGTGGAAAAGAAAATGGAAACTACTATAATGGGTCCGATGGTATTGGGATCATATAGGAATAACGGAAAAGACAATGGAAACTGCTATATTGATATAGGTGTTATATTGGGAAAATGGAGATGAAAGAGGAAACTACAAGAGTGTGTACATTAGGGTTCTATAGGGATGGTGGAAAAGAATATGGAAACTACTATAATGGGTCCTATAATAAAAGGGTTGTATAGGGAAAATGGTGAAGAAAATGGAAACTGCTATAATGGGCCCTATGATATAGGGGTTCTATAGGGATAATGGAAATGAAAGTGGAAAATACAAGAGTGGTGTATACATTAGGGTTATATAGGGATGATGGAAAAGAATGTGGAAACTACTATAATGGGTCCTATAATATGGGGGTTATATAGGGATAATGGAAAAGAAAATGGAAATTACAAGAGTGGGGTATACATTCGGGCTATACAGGGATGATGGAAAAGAAAATGGAAACTACTATAGTAAGGTATATGTAGGGGTTATATAGGGATGATGGAAAAGAACATGGAAACTACTATGGTAGGGTACATAATAGGGTTATATACGGATGATGGAAAAACGGAAACTACGATAATGGGTGATATAGTATGGGCGTTAAATGGGGATAATGGAAAAGACAATGGAAACTACTGTAATGGGTTTCGGGTTTGGGTTTAATGCTGAGAGGCGCTTGAGCCTGCCCTTCCGAGTACGAAATTCTAATGATCAAGGAAGCTTTGGGGTCGCAGCATACACCCATTACAGTAACAGTCCATAAGAGGTTCATATCAAGGGTTCTATATGATTATACTATAATCCTTCCCCCTAACATTTCAGACCCTCGCTACTGTTTAGTATGGGTTCGCCAGAATGCCAAATTCTGGAGTCTGCCCCCGAGACTACTGTTGAACGGGCCAAGACTAAAGTTAATTACGGCTCGGATCCTCTGAATTAGGGGGGGTCCCTAGCACGACTCTCTCAAAGGATAAGGGATCTGTTTGATTTCCTAGACTTGGATTCTTTTTGAATGGTTTTCATAAAGAAATCTATATACAACAAAAGCCAGAAACAGATTCCAAGGCCCTGATTCGGAACAGTCCCTAATTGGCACAAAATAGTTCCTATCCTAAGAAGGCCTCAGGCCTAATTTGGAATAGTTTCTAATAAGGCCTTAATTTTTCGTAATTTCTGATAAAGCCTGAATTTGGAATAGCCCTAATAAGGCCCTAGTTTGAAATTATCATCCCAAAGAAGGCCCCCATTTGAAATAGTCCCTAACAAGGGCCTCATCCGATATGTGTCCAAGGATAAACCCTAGACCCTAAACCCTAGTCTGGACCCCTAAAGAGGTGCATGTGCCACTCTGTGTGCTGGACGCTTCCTCCACCGACTTATCCTGTTGCAGGTCTTGTTTTAAACATAGACCTTGGGTAAGGCACCACCCAGTGGGTTTAGGGTTCAGGGTAGTGGTATACTAGGAATATGGAAAGACCCTAATATCATAACCGCTCTGCCTTGTGGACACTGTTCGTGGGTGGGGCCCCCGTAAACACCCGATAAGCCCTTTAACCCCCATACACCTTCTAAACCCTAAACGCCTAAGCTAATGCAGACTGATAAGCTTCGGTTGTTCAGGGCATCTGGTGAAGGATCTAAGGTGTCCCCAGCAGGTCCTACTGTGGATGGAGGAAATCCTGCATCACTTAGAATGCCCCATATATGGTAGTATTTAATTACAAGGTATATAAGGTGGTGGAAGATGAAACACAATATGGTAATTTGGAAGGCATGGGTATAATCCTTGCCCCCTAATATTACGAGGCTACCCACCCCCCCCCCCCTCTCCCTAACGTATTTTATATTAAGGTGGATTTGATATTAGGGAGAAAGGAATATGAAGGGTGGTGCAAGATTTCTTCCATCCGCGGTAGTTCTCACAACATGCAGCCATCTTGGGGTATAGGTTGGTTTTGCCGCGCTGTGCCACTTGCCGTTCAGGGTTTGGGTTTAAGGTTTAGGGTTTGGGGATTAACATGAGCATTCCTAAGGAATCTAGAGGGACCAGAAAAAGAGCTCAAAGAGACTGCTTTCAGAATTGCGTCTGCGCAATGCATGGGCGTCATCGTGTCAACAGGCTGTTGATGTACATTATCCTTCAACTTTGGTTGGGTCATGAGGGGATGATTGGCGCAAATATCCAGGTTTCTCCAGTACTTGGCAAGCACAACCCGAAACACTGAACCCCAAAGCCCCCATATGTGACCATGAACAGATGTCCGCATTGCCATGTTGGCCAATCTTGGCTCGTGATGCTGGGCTCAGAACGTTTACCTCGAGCTTGTTGACAAAACCCCCGAATCCTCGGAGTGGGCACAAACCTTAAAACGGCTGGAGATGTGCAGAGAGTACAGCTTTTCGAGTATTTGGTTGCTGTGCGGCTGCCACGCGCGGCTAGCTAAAAAGACCTCAGGGCGCCGTATGCACTTGACAAAACTACAACTTCACGTCCTCCATAGCCAATACATACTAGAACCTTAACCCTCGGCCTCGCCTCAACCCAAAATCCTACCAGCTAGAACCCTCAAGTCTGGACTATTACCCACCGAAACCCTGAACCTTTTTGCTTTGACATCCTTACTGCAATGCCCTGGGAACAACCCACCCGCGGCATAACATTGAGCCGCTGAAGCAGCCATATCATCTAGGGCTGGAGGTGGGAGGTATGGGCCACGAGTACAGATCCCTCATTTCCGGACCCTAAATTCTAGGCCCTAGGCCAGTAAACCCTAAACCCTCAATCATACATCCCACACTCTAAACCCTAATCTCAACCCTCAAGCCTACACTCTAAAGCTTCAATCCTACATTTTTGAAAGCCCGAACCCTAAATCCTAGACCCTTAACCTGCACTCTAAGACCTAAGCCCTAAGTCCTAAACCCTTGAATCCTGAACCCTCAGCCCTTGAATCCTGAACCCTCAACCCTAAACCCTTGAATCCTGAAGCCTAACCCCTAAACTCTGGAGCCTGGGGGTTCAAATGCAGGGCTTCCTGGTAGCAAGCCTGCCACACTTTGGCTGGCAAGCGTTTAGGGTTTAGGATATTACAAAACACTATATACTTAGGATTCAGAAGCCCCAGTGGTTTAGGAATTAGGGGTTTAGAGGTTGTAGAAGCTTCCAGAGGGTTTAGGGTATAGAATTGATGATCTAGGGTATTACCAAACACTAGTTAGGATTCAGAAGCCCCCCGAGGGTTTATGGGTTAAGATTTAGGGCGGGGGGCTTCAATGGAATATGTAGAAGTATGTGGGGGTGTATAGCGGATATATTGGGATATGTAGATTTTAGGGTCCGATTGCGCAACTACTTGGTTTTAAGGTCCCAAGTACGATAGTCTTACAGATGCTTTGGACCTGAAACCTTTGTGTTCAGGTACTTGGACACTCCGGGGATGTTACAAAACACAATTTAGGATTTAGGACCTGGGGCTGTAAGATTGAGAATTTGGGTTTTAGGGGTTAAGGGTATAGGTTTTAGGCGCTAGCTCTCACAACATAGCAGCGTTAGTTCCAGAAGCTGCGCGATACGCTTGATGGAGGACATCTTGCAGCACCCTGTATACTGGAAGTGACAGTTGCATTTGTCTTTGTCTAGTTGCGTTGCGTGGTGCAATATGTTGTCCATTCACCAGACTAGCTGGTTACAACTCGGGTCCTTCCCTAAACCCTAAACTCTAAACCCTAAGCCCTCAACCCTATACACCTTAACCCCTTTTGATTCGGCCTGCGGGGGCATATGGCTGAAGTTTGAGGTTGCGGAGTTGCGTCTACCTATATACTGTAACCTTCCAAAGGGCTTCATGTAGCTATATAGTATATACTTAGGGCCCAAAGGGGTTCCCTGTATAACTACTTTAGGTACCAAGTATATCCCGTATAGCTACATGGAGCCTTTGGGGCTATAACTGTAGAACTGTAGATGCACCAAAGCTTGGGTACGACACCTTTCGCATGGAGGTTAGGCTACCAGATTGTTAGGTACAAAGCATTTTCCCAAAGATATATAGGTTTCCTTTGGTACAGTCCAAAGTTAGGACTTCAGGAATTCACGTCCTTGGGTGCCTACTCGGACTTTGGGGTTGAGCGTGACTAACTCAAATCAGGGTCCATGGCACTGTCTAAAGAAAACTTCAAGAGCTCGTGGCTGCCAATCACCGCAGCATTGTGCCTGCCAGTTATCAAATGAAGCTCAAGAGGCCAAGCGATGCAGCTTTTGAAGCCAACAACTCAGAGGCTCCATGTAACTATATACTAAACCCTAAACCCTATACTCAAGGCCGAAAGAGGTTCCCATGTACCTCCTATGGCCCAAGTTTCTACCGTATAGCTACATGGAGCCTTTGGGCAAGCCACCTAAACCCCAGGCCGGGCACCACCCTGCACAACCTCATCACCGTTACACTCGAACATGAGCCAAACCAATCACCTACCCTTACTTATATGAGCTGTAGTCTAAACTCCTTAAAGGGGGTTGTATAGGGGATTATGTAGGGGAACTACTATAGGGGTTATTAAGGTGGATACTAGGATTTTAGACTATGGCTCATATGGAAAACACCCACCCGAACCCTTATAAAATCCTCCTCTTGTGGCATACAATTATATGTTGGGAACATTTCATATTTGCGCTTTTGGGGGTTTCAAGTTAATACCAGGGAGAGGAGAGTATGTACTGCAGCTCGTACCCACGAGGCTTAGTGCTTGTAAAATCTAACCAATTTTCCTAAGGAGCCTTGTATGCTCGCACCTGACCCTCAACAAAAGCCATACCTCTCACAAGGATAAACCCTAAAGTGTTACCTTCATTCCAAAATCCCTAAACCCTAAACCCTAAACCCTAATCCCGAGAAAACTTTTCCACCAACGCCGTAGCTCCGCAAGCACTTCGCAGCCAGATATCTGGTACTCGTCATCTTCTCTTCCATGAATACCTAACTAAACCCTAAACCCTAAATCCTAAACCCTGGTTTAGAGTAAAGCCTGCAAGGATTCTAGGTAGTTTCCATGTTCTTCCCCTAAGGGTCCAAGGACCCAAATAATAGGGTCTTAGAGCCCAAATTCTATAATATCAATGGTATTTAGGACCTAAAACCCTACTATTTGGGTCTTTGGACCCTTAGGGTTCTTCCATTCTCACCTTAGGTGGACCTGAGTACGTAAACCCTCTCTTGATTTACCCAGGGCTCTTCTGGACATAAAGCAAGAAGGTTTCGGGTTTAGGGTTTCAGGTGGAGTTTTGCAAAATAAGGGTCTCCGCATATGACCCTAAACCCTAAACCCCAAACCCAATACCACAAAACAGCACACTGCGAGTTCGCAGTTGCCTAAGATGGACTACCATTTGTAAGCGCCTGAGAGAAGATCTGGGGAATGAATACATAGCGTTTAGGATTTAAAGGCTGTAGGGGTTTGGAGTTTAGGGTTTAGGGTTTTAGGGTTTATTGTTTTAGGATGTAGGGTTTGAGGGCTTAGGGTTTTAGAGTTTGGGGTTTTAGGGTTTAGGGTTGGAGACATGGGTGATGGGTAGGTACTCATAGCAGCCGCTGGCTGCTGCCAAATTCAGACTTGCTGGCTTAGACGCATGGCCCGAGACCCAAACTCTTCCAAAAAGCTACATGGTTCTGGATGGGGAATAGGAGGATGCAATCCCTGTATAATCCCTATATAGTGCATTCCCTTTCTCCCTACTAGCCCTAAATCTGAATCCTAGGTCCTAAGCCGTAAGCCCTAAACTATTACGTTCCCTTAACTCCCTACTAACAAGCGACAAGTTACAACTGACAGCAGCTTTCGTGCATCCCCTGTTCGGGGTTTTGGGTTTTGGGTTTAGGGTTTAGGTTTAGCATTCACCTTGAACTGCTAGTAGCCCCCTCCCCAGGCACTCCCCCGTAGTACATTAGTTTAGGGCTTAGGGTTTTAGATTGGGATGGTAGGAAACCTAGGAGATCTCAGGCATAGAGCGCGTAAATTCCCCTCTATCCCCTCAGGAATTATGCCATGAGTGCCGCGCTGCCTTTATCGTTTCGCAGAAATTTCCAGATGACGCTCTACCCTAAGGGTCCAAGGACCCAAATAATGAGGTTTTAGGGCCCAAAACCATCAATACAGTAATTGTTGGGCCCTAATGCCCTATTAATTGGGTTATTGGACCCTTAGGGCTACACAAACAGGGTTTCGGCTCGTAGGATGACACCGGAGGCCACATTGTGCTGCGCGGGGCCTTGGGGTTCGAAGTTTCGAAGCCTACAGATCTCTAAAAGACAATATGTCTTGGGGCACAGTACGTACTACATTTTTCAGGTGCCTAAGCCATGCTGCATCCCGGACAAGCCTTTCACAAGGATTTTGTGGCCCCTTCGATGTGCTCCCCTAATCCCCTTTCGGTCCCAAGGCCACTTCAAAGGAAACAGACACCCCAGAGCCGGGTAAAGGCCAGAAAGGACAGAGGCAAGTTGCCGTTGATAAGGCAGGATCATGAATGAGGCTTCGCAAGGGAGGTACCGAGGGGACCATCAGGAGATTTCAGGGGTCCCCTGTAGGAGAATTGGACTATGTTCAGGAACTTCCATGCGGAAACGTGAGCATGTAAATCTCCATCACTCAATGCAAAAAATAATTCTGAACAGGTTCACTTCTTCAAAATCAAAACCCTAAATATCAAAGCCTAAATCGACGGAACTTCCTCGAAAAAGTGGAATGTCTGCATGAGCCACAGGAGAGCTGTAATGCTTCGAGCAAGAGCCCATACAGACATCAGAGATAGCTCACGTGCCGATGGCACGGGAGTCTGAACCATCTAGGGTTTAGGGTATGATTCCCTCAGGGATATAGTGCCTAAGCAAGAGATTACAGATACTTTGGGCCCCAAGTACATGTATAGCACCCATGTAGCAAGGATCCCTGTTTGTATACATGGTCCCCTATGGGTTGGCAAGGCTTGGGGCTTCAAAACTTCAAGTGGTTCAACAACCCTAAGCCCTAAACTGCCCTAAACCAACCCTAAACCCCTATACCTTAGGGCTTAGGGTAAGGGTTTAGGGCTTAAGGAGGGAAAACGCGCAAACTCCAAACAGTTCAAACCATCCTTGATGCAAGTTCTGGATGCAATAAGCCTTGAACATTAACCCAAAGCCTAAACCCTTCGTTCAGACTCCTTCAGCACTGGCCCTGGCAGAGTTCAGGGCGGTGCTTGGTATACGTTTCAGGGGAATACAGGGGGATGTAGGGGATTTTGTAAGGATGTAGGGGATATAGGCGGATATAGGGGGACACAGGATGATGTAGGTGGATATGGAGGGTTATATGGGGATATAGGGGGTTATATAGGGAGAATGCAAAAGAAAAAGGAAACTGCTATTTACGGCTTGGGTTTAGGAGTTTAGGGGTCAGCTGTGGGTTCTTGCTACCGTACTGTGCCAAGGGGCTTCCCACAAGATGGGCCAATGACATCCCTCTATTGCTCCTTTTGGGGGATCCTTATATATACTCAGTGCTGCAGTATTCGGAGGGGCATATTATTACATACTTGCATTTTTCAAATACCCACTTCAATTGCAAACCTTGTTATAGGCCCCCTGCACTCCCGCCTGAGAGCCAAAAGGCATTTGCATTCTGGTAGGCCTTTCAGCACCATTACATGTGACTCCAGCACGATGGAGGCCAAGTAGTTGCCAATGTCATGTTGAGGTCTACTTGAGGCACCCTAGTTTAGGGCTTTGGGGTTTATAGGGCTTAGGGTCTATGCTATAATTCTACAGAGAAGCTAGGACAACAATATGGATAGTCCTTGTAAACCTCTATCTAAGTTCATGTTCTATTTCTGTTCAATTTGACCTCCAAGTCTAGGATAATGTTCCAAAGTCTGTCTAACTCTTAAATACGAAAACTCTGAATACCCCCATATCCCCCAATATAACCCCCGCAACCACTTAAAAAGCCCCTTATAGCTTGTCAGGGTACTACGATGTGCAGGGATGTTGCCAGACTGCAACGTTCATTCCTCGGGACGAACATACTAAACTCTACATATACCACGGGTTTAGGGATTAGGGTCTGGGCCATCATAAGAGACAGGACACAATAGAACAGAATCAAATGGCAAAGACAGTGGACATGAAATGACAATTTGCAGTACTGTATGTTGTGATCATTTGCCAAAGTTTCCCCCAAAGGTTCAATCTAAACGAATCGATTTCTTATGCGATTAATCGTTATGAAGGCGTTTAGCCCCTAGGGTAAAACTAGGTAGGTATGATGGGAAGCACGTGCATTAGATTTCATTGTGATTGTCAAAAACCATTGATATCAAGTGGTTATGGCACGGTTTTCCCTACCCAGACTCAAAACTCAAACCCTAAGCCCTAGTCAAGAGGCCTAAACCCTAAACCTTAAACCCTAAACCCTTTCTTAGCACCGGCACACCAACCTGCCCGTGGACGAGCGCATCTAGACTTTATCAACCCAAAAGTTTCTAGAGTCCAAATGATTTCGAACATAATTACCAAGGGTCCATGTACCCAATACTTAGGTCCTTGGACTTTGAGTAATAACAATTATACTATGGGTTTTGGGTTAGTATATGATTATCAGGTACTTTGACCCTTAGGGTACGTTGGGGCCGATCAATGTACTATATACTACGTGGACCCTTTGGGAAAGAGGTTGTTAAATATGGCTTCAAACCATTTCCACCTCTGGATTGTTATTTGCGGCAAAGAGAAAAGGATCTAGAAGTTGGCTGAAAAGGAATGCGTCAGAACTGTTCCACTGATGGCAGCAGCCCGTTACAAGTTTCGGGAAACATAAGCTGGTCAGGGAGCCCACGGGGACCACAGAAGTCATCCCACCAAAAACAATAGCACCTAACAAGCGGTGCGCTCAGTATTGAGGCCCATGAGCAACCCCTGTAGCCCTTTCTTATGAGGAGGGTGATCCTGGGCTGGTCTAGGGGATTGGCTGGGCAAATGCTGTCCGGACAATTGGGAACATAGCGGTGTAGTATCCTTCTCTAACACACACAATATAACCCTAAACCGTAAAACCTAAACCCATAATGGTTTCAGTAGTTTGCAATTTAGTTTTCATGATCCCAAAGTTTTCATGATCCCAATATAGCCCCGATATAACCTACACTGTTAAGGGTCCCCCCAATAAAAGTAGTATCTGTCACACACGCACACACGTCCATGGCTATAACAGGAATGGATCCGGGTGACAACCCTAAACCCTACAGGAGCTTCGGTAGTCTACCAGCAATCAGTCCAGCAGGGTCCAAGCTCAACGGCAAATGTGCTACAATGCCACATAGGTCTTTGGTAGTAGTAGAGGATGTCGGAGTTGCTTGAAAAAGTTCGAGAAATTCACGTCTTTGGACCCTTGAACCCTAGGGATCCAAATACACAAATAATACCTACATCGGGCCCCAAGATCTGTAAATATTGGCTATATTGGGCTACTTGGATCCCCGCGGGAAGAGAAGTATGCAAGAACATGTTCACGCAAATTCAGGCGTACTGCTTCAAGGCCATTCCGACTCCCTCTGGATGAACTTTTTATTAAGCTCAGGGTGCCATGTCAGGTTCCTCTTTCACAGTTTCTGAAGATATGAGAAGCTCCTAATTGGTCTCCCTTAATAACCTCTACAGTGCTCCCTACATGTTTCCCTATGTAACCCCCTTTAAGGAGTTTAGACCATGGCTGATATAAACCCACTTTCAATATTCCTATCAGTGGCCGCTCCATGGGAATTTCGTACTCCCTATCAAGCCTGACTGTCTTAGGGTACCTCCTCCACTTTGAAAACCCCCCCCCCCCACCACCACATAGAGCTACGGTGGATGCTTGAAATCCTACATGACCCTAAGTACCTTATACCTTGGGAATTATGGTGCTATGATTTACGAAGGTCATGCAGGATCTTTAGTGTGAACAATACTTTCGCAACAGCTCCCTGAGCGCCACAAGCATGTAGCAAAAAGCTGTTTTGACTGCTTTCTCCTTTGGTCCATGTACCCAATGATTAGGTACTTGGGTTTTGAACTATAGTAATTATAGTATAGGCCTTGGGCAAGTATTTGCTTATTAGGTACTTGGACCCTGAAGGTTTGGGCTGGAATCCTGAACCCTGAACCCTACCCCAGTATCTTAACGACCTCTGAGGCCCAGGTAGGGTTTCAGATCCCTACTGCACAGCGATGATGGTGTACACTCCCCCTAAATATTCGAGTCTCCATTATCGGGGGTTAGGGTGGTGCACGATGTCATCCATCCACCCTTGCCCTAAATCCTAATCGTTAAACCCTAGTAATTGCTAAGACGGCAGAGGGAAGAGGGTGGCTTGCTCCTCAGCAGGCTCTTCCTGCTCGTCGTGCCGATTTCCTGCAAGCGTGCCACGTAGCTTCAAAGGGTTGGTCTTGAGGAATTCCAGATAGGCTGCCATTTAGGGGAAACCATATTACCCTAAGAGTTCAGGACCCAAATAAAAGGGTTTTAGGGCCCAAGTACTTTTCAACATTAATGGTATTTGGGCCCTAAAAACCTATTATTTGGGCCCTTGGACCCTCAGGGTTGTTCACCGTACATCAATTTTCTGGTGCTTCAAACATGTAACCCGTATATGATCACTGCAGCGCCTTTTTTGATACTCTTGCCACTCATTGACTCTTTAGTGAAAAAACAGGAATATACCTACTAGGGCTTTGATGTATTCCTACTACATTTTTTGGGGTTCCCTGTTTGGGGTTCCCAATAAAGTCCCTTTATTAGTGGCTCCTGACAAAACCAACACAAGTCAACTTTGGACAAATTCCCACTGCTATGTCTAGAATGTAGAACTTAGGGGCTTGAGGATATTGGTGTAGAATCCAGACGAAGGCTAAAGCACCTCATCCCTAAGTGTCCAAGTGCTTATATACTTGGTGTCTAGGTCACGAAAACCATTGAGACTATAGTACTTGGGACCTAAACCCCAATATATGAATACTTGGATCCTAAATTTGAGTACTTGGGCCCTAAGATCGACATATCCCAGTATCCTGGCCATGTATCTCGCATACTTCTACATATTCCATTGTCCCTGTTATTTGAGTACTTGGACCCTGAAGGTATGTTTTCTTGGAGGCATTCGGGTTGCTGGCGCAGCGTTGCCAGAAGATGTAATGTGACAATACACGGTTAAAGGTTTAGAGCTGCAAAAATTGTTTTGCCAGCATCAAAAGGGCAAGACCTGAACCCTGAACCATTTACCAACCTCAATTCTCTAGTGCAAGGCCTTGAGCCCGAATTGTGTAGGGTTTAGGGGCCTAAACCCTAACAGCCCTAAACCCCTAAACCCTAAACCCTAAACCCCTAAACCCTAAACCCTAAATGTTTCAAATTTAGGTCTCTGACGCTTCATCTCCCTAGGTCTGGTTGAGCCTGGTCTTGCTTCAGCGTCCGCAGCGCCTGTTTAGGGTTTAGGGTTTAAGGTTCAGGATTTAGGGTTTAGGGTTTAGGGGTTTAGGGATTTGGGATTTAGGGTTAAGGGTTCAGGGTCAAGGGGTTTAGGGGTTCAGGGTTTAGGGTTTCAACCTCTATAATGTGGATCGGATTTAGGGTGGAGGGCTAGTGAATGTAGGGGTTCAGGGCAGTGTGTAGATGGGAGTTGCTTAGCCAATGCTTGCATGATTCTTACAGCCTTACAGCCTTGGGGACGTGATCAGGAGCACCCTGTGGCGATGAGTTAGCTCAGAGAGGTTTAGCATTCAGGGCTTAGAAGAAAGCCCCAAAACCTGAGCTCTACATTCGCAGCCCAAGGAATCAACATCTATACGCCTTCTATACCTCCAAATGCCCGCAACAAGGAAACTCAGAACAGTTCTGTTCGGAAGGGACTGCCACTTAAGCCTGAGCCCTAAAGCGTACACCCCAAGCCCGACCTAAACCTTAACTGTTAAACACTAGGTCCAACACCTGATATCTCAAACCCTAAGCCCCAAACCCCTAAACCCTTAACCCTACACACCCAAAAATCTGACCTAAACCGTACTCCTTAACCTCCCTAGCCTCCCAAAACTACCCTAAACCCTAAACCCTAAGCCCCTGAACCCCTGAACCCCTGAACCCTAAATTGCCAGACTCCAGACTCCTGACCCTATCCAGGGAGTCCTAGAATCAAATTAGGGCTCCTATGGTTTAGGGTTTAGGGTTAGGGTTCAGGCTTTAGGGTTTAGGCTGCAGGCTTCAGGGTTTAGGGAGTAGGGTTCAGGGTTTAGAGTTTAGGGTTGGGATTTATACAAGGCAAGTTCCACAACTAGAGAGTATTGGGCTCCCTGCTACATGGAACACGCTACAACAGCACAGTCTCCATTTCATGTTCCATGCTCTTTTTCATTTGCTTCGTCAGGATTGTTAATCTGCCCTGGAAACCTCACAAAATGACTTTGCTGATTGATGAACGCAGATGAGGAAACACTTTGGGGACACCCTTCATGGGCAACCCTATGAAAGGCATGTAAATATATATCTATCTATATATATATATATATGTATGCATATATATGTATATATATATATGTATACATATTTGGTGGACCCCCTGCAATAGTGGGTATAAAGGATAATAAATATCGGGGTCCTCTTAGGTTCCTACTATACCACTATTACAGAGTGGGGGGCTCCTCCCTATATGTATATATGTATATATGTATAAACTTAAACCCATGCATATGGCAGATTGTCAAACCTATGGTATTCTTTTGGGGTCCCCAGTGAAAATGCGGCCTTCACTATTTTAGGTGCCCCCGAAAAGGATCATGCTTTTGCCAGCCCTAGTCTGGAATCGCTAAGCCTTATATCTCCCTTTATTTTCCTTGCTAGCCCCTTGCAACCGTCTTACATATATATATATACTGTAGGTGGACCCGCCACCCAGTAATAGAATATGAGGGGGAATAGGATTAGATTAGGATCCTCTTATTAGTATATCACTATTACAGGGTGGGGGGGGGGGGTCCTCCAAAACCCTAAACCCAAACCCCGAACCCTACACTGTTACAGGGTGAGTCAAGGGGTCCTCCTAAACCCTAGACCCAAACTCCAAACCCTTTACTTTCACGGGGTGGGGGGTCCTCCTAATTTAGTACATACCACCCACATACAGTCTCCACACTCCCAACGCCTTCGCCTGCTGGGCCGTCCTCAGCGAGGCTCTGAGTGGTGCCGCCTTAGAAGCCAGAAGGCAAATCGTAGCTTCAGGATTGTTTTGGGGGGCATTAGGGTTTACTGATTTGGGGTTTAGGGTTTAGGATGTTAGAGTTTAGTGATTTGGGGTTTACTGAGTTGGAGTTTTGGGTTTAGGATGTTAGGGTTTAGTGATTTGGTGTTTTTAGTTTAGGACTTTGGGGCTTGTAGGGCTTAGTGATTCGGTGTTTAGGGTTTTGAACTTTAGGGTAACGTGATTTTGGGGTGTAGGGTTTAGGGATTCTGGGGTGTAGGTGCAGGTTGCCTAACCCCTCCTTTATACTACCCCGCCCTCCGGCTTCCCTATTAGTTAGGCTTGGGGGTTGAGATGAGGGGGAGATAGTTAGGAGAATCCATGCGGGTAATCGCCTCGCAAGGTGGCGAATTCTACTTCGAACCCTACATCCTGAACCCACAGACTAAACCCTAAACCCTAAACCCTAAACCCTAAATAGGGGTTCTCAACAAGCAAGGCCTCTTATCCTGAGCGTGTGGCCCGAAACCCTTGCCAGGCTGAGAACCACCCTTGATTCATGAGTCTCTGCATGGAAACTAACAGTACGATTTTTGTTTGCCCAGCCCCCCTGAACTTAGGACCCTCTTATCCCTAAACCCCAAACCCTAGTCATACGATTTGAGGGTCTTGGTTTTGGGGGTTGGGGTACTAGAATCTCCTCATCCGAAATTCTGAAGCTGGCACTCTTCCTGGGTTTGGGGTTTAGGGTATCTCCTCAGCCGCTGACCGGCCCCCGTAGATGCAGTTCCCGCAAACGAGGAGCTTGCATCGGAAAGGGTCTGCAGGATCACAGCCTTCAGTGTCGTTACGCAGCAGAGATCTGAAATAGTTCGTAAGAAATAGATGAACGATAGGGAGCTTCCTATAGTTTTGTGTATTTACCAACACAGGTACTAGTTGAAGGCTGGAAGCTTGGGGGCTGAGAGTGAAGCGTGAATCATCGGGTCCTTACATACCCACAATCTACCCTATGGCCTACAAAACTACTACTGGCTTTACAATGAAAAATATGAACCATTGCTAAACGCATGCTGAGGTCTAATTGAGATACCCGGTAGCATAACGTTACAAGGGATCAAGGACCGCAATATTGGTACTTCTCTCTCTCTCTCTCTATATATGCACCGTTGTTTTAACCCAACTTCCGGTCTTCATCTTGATTTGCAGTTCATTTTCCATTATTCTTTTATTTGGGCTGCTAGACCCTAAACCCTAAATCCTGAAACCCCATTTTCTGCCCCACAGTTAGCGAGCATTTGAAAGGTCCAAACGGGAACGGCTCAAAGCTATGCCTTGCATACTTGAAAACCGGGTGTTCGAGTTGGGTGAATCAGGGTCTGAGGTTGAGAGTTTAAGGTTTAGGGCTTACGACGTACGGTCCCAAGGGTCCAGGTATCTATATACCGCAGACTTTTTGCCTACAGGAGTTCTTATTATGTACCATAACCTTAAGCCCTGAATCCTAAACCCCGCATGGTAATTACGGTTTTCTGGTCCATCATATTTAATAGGTTCTGTTATCTGGTCCGTTGGGTTCCAAGCAAGGAGCCCGAGAATACAGTAGGAATATTACAGGAAGATAAGGACCCTAAACCCTAAACCCTATATAACCCATTACAGTACTTTCCATTCTCTTATCCATTATCCCCATATAACCCCAATAAATACACCCCTAATATTACCCAATGGGTGCCTATATCTGCTCCTAATATATTCCAACTACACTCTTGTGGTTCCCTGTTCTGGTTTGCTGTTGAGGAACTTGTAAAGGGACTAGAGTTTCAGATATCATCCCCATATAATGGAGAATCAAGCGGAAAAACAAAAAAGACAAAGTCAAATAGAAACCGGTGTAATGTAGAGGTTTAAGGAACTTAAGTTACTGCGTTGGGGAAATCCTATTATTCACTCTATATGTACCCATTTATGGGAACTTAATCCTTGACAGTCACCCAGTATGTTGGGGTCCCATTAGGGTAATTTAGAATGATTTCACTTCCCAATTTAAAGTCATTTCGGTACTATTCCCTATATAAACCACCATCTAGGTAGGGCGCTTTATATTGCCTAAACCCTAACCCCTAAAACCCCAAACCCTAAACCCTCAGCCCTAAACCCTAAAATGCTAAAATCGCTTTACTGGTTTTGCAGCCAAGGTACAGAGCCATTGCATCGCGGACAGCGAAGCGGCGAGACCTGCGGCGTGTTTAGGGGCCTTTAGGGTTTAGGGATTAGGGTTTTCGGGGTTTAGGGATTAGGGTTGAGGGTGTTAGGGTTTAGGGTTTAGGGAATTGGGGGCTTTCAGGGGATATAGATATACCCATTGGGGCATTCTTCGAGTTATATTACCCTACACCCTAAACCCTAGACCGAATATACGTTCCTTAACAGCAACCCAGAATAGGGGACCCCAAGAGTGTTGCTGGGAGCAGATATAGGTACCCGGCAGTGGAGTATTTGGGTTGTATTGGGTAGATGTAGGGATAATGGATAAGAGAATGGAAAGTACTGCAAAGGGTTATGCAGGATTTAGGGCTTGTGTTTGAAGCCAGTGAGCCTTTTCTTTTTGCCTATGGCGCTGGTTTTGGGGGTGCCAGGTTTAGGGTTCAGGATTTGGGGGGTAGGGCTTTGGGTCTAGGATTTGGGGTTGAAGGTCAGGAGTTTAGTCTAAACCCTAAACCCTAAACCCCTAAACCCTAAACCTAGGTTTTAGGGTTTAGGATTTCGGGTTTAAAGGGTCTGAGGATCATTGGGTAAAAATGTCCCCAAGGGATCGTACTTGATAGCTTAGGAGGACCCACCACCCTGTAATAGTGGTATAATAAGAATATAAAGGACCCTATTTAGGGTTTAGGGTTTAGGGGTATAATAAGAATATAAGAGGAC
>CAJNIZ010048042.1:12577-25540 GCA_905231905.1 Symbiodinium pilosum | reverse complement strand
AGGGTTTCGGGTTTCAGGGTTGAGGTGTTGTTGCTGGGATCGATAAAGCTGCAGAACCATGGAAAAGCAAGCAGAACCTGAACGGGAAACTGGGGTTGAGCAGCGGTTTATAGGGTTTGGGGTTTTGGGATTGGGGTTTGGAACCTTTATCTGGATCAATGTTAGGGATCCTTTCTATTTTTGTGGCGTATGAGATTCCTTACAGTTTGTGTAAAAAGGATTCTTTTCTTCCTCGGGCACGGTGGGCTAAGTTGAGCCTAAACCCGGACTTTGGAGGGGCGAGCGGGACAGTGAACCCCTACATGAAACCGTATAAAGCCCTATAAAGTACCCCTGCTCCCTCCCCCACTTCCCGTTAAGCACCAGTTTTTGCTTCTGCATCGAGAGCCAAGGATTTCGAAATTGGGGTTAGGGTCGGCACTTCATTTCAAGGCTAGGCACCTAAGGTCTAGATGGAGCTATTTGAGGTTCCAGGTTAGGTTCGGGGAGGGCAGCGTTAATGAGGCCTGCTCGCATTCCTTTTCCTTGCACCGTCTGGAACCGCTGTGATACTGAAATTCCACAAGGCACGTTCCACATCGTCCACTAACAAAGGGCCCCCTAGCTTCTTTAAAGCAAACATCTGTAACATGCCTTTCGAACAACCAGTTTTCCGTTGGGGCATCACTGACATCCCTTCTTTTTGGGGCGCCCGAAACTCTTATTCTCAAACCGTAAACCCTCATGTTTTAACCTTCCCTCAACCTTCAACCCTAAACTTTAATCCCCTAACCCCAAACCATTAAACTCTGAAACCTAAACCCCTGAACCCTAAGCCCCTAAACCCTAAACCCCTAAACCAACAAATCCTGAACTCTAAACCCTAAACTCTAGACCCCCTTGTCTTTGTCAAGCCAAGGAGCAGATCCAAAGCTTCGAGGCCCTGTTTGCTCTTTGCTTGCCTGGGTGTTGTCAGGGAATTCAGGGATCGAAGAAACAATAGGTTTTGGGGTTTGGGGTTTGGGGATTTAGGGTTTAGGGGTTTAGGGTTCAGGGTTTGGGGTGTCTAGGGTTTAGGGTTTTGGGTTTGGGGAGTTTAGCGTTTGTCGTTTGGGGCTTAGGGTGGAGGCTATTGCTTCATAGGGGAATGAGTAAGGCGAATATCTGATACAGGGATCTTTTTTTCCACTCTTCACTAGAAACTAAAATTCAGCAAGTTTTGCATGGCTAGCTGAGTTTGAGATTCATATGGAAGCCTCACAAAACAGAGAGTACGTTGAGAACTGTACTTTGGAGGTTCATAGGGCTCAGGGGTTAGGGTTTAGGGTATGAGGTTCAAAGTGGGGCTGCAGAAAAGATAGCTCTGGTGATAGCCTACGTGGAGAGATCTTAAACCTTGCATGAGCTAGAGTCTAAGCTCCCCAGGTTTAGGGTCCAAAGTCCTTAAAGGGGTCATCTAGGGTGTAGGGTTTAGGGTCTAACTCATTAAAGGGGGTTATATAGGGGATTATATGGGCTTATTAGGATACGAGCAGTTTAGACCATAGCTCACATATACTTGCCTGGAAGGGCCCCTTCCGGAGTCCATCTAAGCCGTAAACCTTAACCCTGAACCCTAAACCCTGAACCTTAAACCATCCCAAGCTGAACCAGACGCTGGGAGGATCTAGAAAGTGGAAACCCCAATATGGTACTTACTATTGGGTAATTCTTGGCAACCCTTAACGGCCTCTAAAGCCTAAATCCTAAACTAAGAGGAGCGAGCTTCGCTGCGACCCCAAGGGGGGCACGCTCGCTCGTCTCTGTGGTCTCTGCCACCAGGTGGGTCTCTCGCTAGNNGACCCACCTATAGACACTTACGTAAGGCGAAGCCGCGTAATGCCTCCTATACATTGAAAGAGGTTCTCCACACTGAGCGTGCGTATATTGTAGTAGATGTCTCTTAACTACCCTAAACCCTACCCAGCACCACCTCAAAGACTTTGAAATTAGGATTTAGGGTTTTAGAATGGAGGATTTAGGGTTTTGGATTTAGGGCTTTGGACTTCGGATTTCGGGCTTAGGTTTTAGGATGTAGGATTTGACCCCCCAGACGTCGTGCGGGGCCCCCTCAGACGTCCACACGTCCAGGGTCCCCCAGACGTCCGGGGAGTCTGAAGACCCAGACAAGCCTCCCGCCTCTTTCCCCCTGCGAGACCCCCGGGCACCCGGACAGCAGATCCAACCTTCAGTGGCCGTGCCTGCCAAATACATGCTTTTTCTCCGCTTTGCTTTTCCTTGTGTTTGGCTTCTATAGGACCACAAAATCGCGCCAGATTTCAACAGACCTTCCGCCCTATTTCCACACAGGGCCCACGGCGCGAACCGCCATGAGGTCTTGGTCAATAGCCTTGGTTATAGCTCGGAAGATTTTTCCGCAAGGCTCCGAGTTGCCTCGGTGATTTTGGCCTTAGAAAGAGAGATTTCGTCGAAATGGCGATGTACATCGGACGCTTTTTGGTTGATTCGGTCAAAGCAATTATTTGTGGAGCGAGAGTTCTTTTACAAAACCTCCTGCGTTCGTTTTGGGGCAGTTGGGTTTTCACTTCGCGAACTTGTGTCCGCGCAGGAGGTTTTGGACGAAACGTGAAAAGCTAAATTTATGCTCCCCAGCTGCAAGTCTGCACAGCAAAGCTGGTAACCTCCGGAGTGTCAATGGCATAGGCTACTCGAGATCCTGACATCCGAAATCCTGCTTAGCTTAGAAAACTGGAATCTAGAAACTGCAGAGCCAATTCATGTTATTTCAGAAGTTCTATGTCACTACATGCCCCCGAAATCTCTGCATCATTGAAATCCCGCAAATACAAGAAAATTCAGAAATCCTCTAGCAACCGGAAATAGCAATCTCTTGAACACATAGACACTTGTAGATCCAAGAAGTCCTGGAAGTTCAGATAACGAAATCATCTGCTTGCTCGGAAGCCGTGAAATACTTGAACTCCAGAAAACCCACCGAATCCTACCCGTTCCGCACATCTATCGAAGGCACGGAATATCGCGCTGGGCGCATCTCGGCCGCTGGCTGGTCTGGCGCAGCTTTGACGTTCTCTACAAGTTTCAGGCTTGGCGCGCTGGTGGATAGAATTGGATGGGAAAAAAGAGCGTGGACGCGCAAGTCTGCATGTCTGCATGTATTCTAGCATGCGCCTGCTGCCTGATGGTTGATCTTGACTGCGGGGTTCAAAAAGGGATCAACACGCATGATGAATCCGTTTCTTGCCCGAGGCGGCCGTAGCCTCTCGCCGGTCTTTCCCAGAGCATGGCGCCGAAGGTGCAGCCGCCGTCTACTGCCGTTGTGTTCGGCAACACAACTTCGCTCTCAAGATCCGGCCGTGTTGGCTGGGACAGATTCTTCGCGAGGAGAAGCGCCTGGAGATTCGAAGGTGCCGCTGCGCTCGTCCGGAGCAGGTCACCCGCATGGAAACTGGCACGCTGCTCCTGCGTGCGCGGGCCAGGATCACGGAGTCCCACCTCGTGACGGACGCAGAGATGGTCGAGAATCACCAGGCTGCGTCTGCGACCTGGCTGCAGCTCACTTGCCGTGTTTGGCTGTGTGGTTTTTTGTGTCAGCATCTGAGTTGATCCAACGAAGGCACTTGATTATGCATGGATTCTGACCGGGGTAGAGATCCTGGATCCGCCTTTCCGCGTGCCGTCCATCGTGGCACGCCGCTGCGTTACATGGATGCTGCGCGCTCGCTGGAAAGCTTGGGACGAAGGTCATCTGCGGACGCCGGCCACAATCACCGACTTCTTCGCAGCCGGCCGCACCTCCAGCGCTGGCCCTTCTGCCTCGTCGCGGTCGTGGATTCGCTCATTTCCCGGCGACCGGGACGGCGCGGCCGAATCTTGAGCCCTTTGACGATGGTGGTTACGTCATGTGGGCCTATGGCCTATGTACGCATTAGAGGCCCTGTGCAAAGTTTCTTTCGCCGCGTCTTCTGAACGGCGCTCGATCACACTTCTGTCAGTCAGTAGCCTCGACCATGCGCCAGCCGCCCATCAGCAAGATGTGCGCCGGCCTGCGAAAGGGTTTCCGGCTCTTTATCCGTACGCTGTCTTTGCTTCAAAAAACATTTCGAACAGGTGCTTCGGATAAGGGAGACACAGGAATCAAACTTGGTTGCCAGGGACAGCTCCGCAGTGCGAGGTTGGGAGTGGTGTTTGGGGCCCCATAAAGAACCTTAAGCCCTGACAGGATAAAACCTGGGTGGCCAGGGGTGGGCAACGCGCGAGCAGTCGACGATGCGCCGCCCTGCAACCCTTTGAGTCGACGTGCGTCGTTTGTTGAAGCATGCCCTAAATTCTAAACCCTAATTTAGTGGGAATCTACTCTCTAGATCCTCCCACGGGTTCGGGGAGGGAAGGATCGGCCAACGGAATTTGGGTTTTGGGTGTATGGATTTAGGGATTTAGGATTTGGGGCTTTAGGATTTAGGGTTTTAGGTTTTTTGGGCCTTGCTGCTGTTATCTGATAACCCATGCAGCGGATCCTCCTGTCTATGTCCCCTGTCCAGTCCCCGATGGACTCGGCGACAAAGCCATATGCACAGCTGGCTGATCAACATCGTAGGTATCTAGCAAGTCATATCGAGACAAAAACAGCTTGCGCTCCGAGAGTGTCTTTGCTGCGCGTATTCTGGGCATGTGTGGTAAAAACAGTTTTGCGATTGCCGTAGCACTGGAGACATGGCATGTCAGAGGAGGAACGAGACGTCTTCCCCATGTTGCTGTGTGGTCTTCTGGTGTTCGGCTTGCGCGCGAGCGATGTTGGCCGGACGCGGCTTTAAGGATGGTTGTCTTTTGCTCCCATCTGCGCTTTCCAGGAGTAGGTAAGGGGGAATCTACTTTCAAAAGCTTCCCAGAACCTCGGGGTTCAAACCATAAACCATAAACCCTAACCGTAAACCCCAAACCTTAAAAGCTTGATAAGCACCCTAAACCAAATTTATACGGAGATTATGCAGAGAAGATAATTCAGCTGTATGGGTTCGAGCTACCGGTTGCAGGTCGTCTGGTTTCCACGTTCCAGCCGACCCCGGGACGTGATACTCTTAGGTTCAGGGTTTAGGGCACGTATCCCGGACCTCGACATTTGCACATAACAACCTACTAATAGGTCGGCTTTCGTGTGGTCCCTTGCAGTCATACCCAGACTTCCGCCGTGGTTTGCGGAAGAAATCCTGCAGGTCGTGGGGATCTACAGGAATTTCAGGACCACTTGAAATCCTACGCCTTCAAACGAGATAATATGACAATTATTTAGGGTTCCAGTTTGCAACTTTCCTGTTTCTTCAATGTCAAGCTCTCAAGCTGTTGGGGCAAAACTTAAGAAGTAAAATTCACCCCGTAACCAAAGTGTTTGTCGTAAAATCTAAATCTCTACATCCTCCTACACCCTAAGCCGCAAACCGGAGGTCCACGAACTTGTTGCTTCCCTGAACACGGCTGCCAGCTTGTGCCCGGAACATCCAGGCAAGTTTGAGCCAAAGGGGCGAACTTCATCTAGGGGCTGAGGGTTCAGGAATAGGGTTTAGGATTTTTAAGGTGCCCCAGTACTTAAATAGTATATGCTTCGGGCTCACAGGAACTCTTGTCTCAAATGATCTACTTGTTGAGGCATACTTGAATTTATGGGTGGGTTAGGTTTCATCGTTCTATCTTTTGGCTTCAGGGTTGCTGTTCAGGCTTGTAGGGTCTTTGGATGTTTTGGTTTGCTGTTCGGGTCTTAGGATGTTTTAGCTTGTTGTTCAGGGTTTAGGAGTTCAGGATGTTTTAGTGTGATATGGTTGATGGATGGCGGAAGTTCTGCTGAAGCGAAGGAGTTGCGGAAGCAGCGCCATGAATTCGGGAATGTCAATTCAGTAATAGCAGTAGCATTGTTGGGGATCATAGTTGAAAAGCACCCTTGTAGTAGTAGCAAATCCAAAAACCATAGTGACGGTAATGGTAAAGGTACTATTACCTGTGACATTCGTAAGGGAGTTTGGCCACCCCAATTCCCAAACAAGGACCCTCTGATTACCATTATGGATCTTAAAATGTAGACCTGTGATTAATACACCCGCTCCCCTTAATAAAGGTTATTTAAATAGGGAGCCTAATATTAAGGTCCTTACAAGGAGGGGGTTTACTTTTCACAGGTCTACGTTAGGGTGAAAGCCGGTGAAAGCCCCATTGTTTGTCATGAAGGATAGCCAAGCCAGCAGCTTTTACAATGCGGGTGCCCTACAGAGGTAGGTTCAAAACAACTTATGAGTCTTATTGCCCCTAATCCGTATATAGCTGTTATACCGCCACAAACATCAACACTTTATAGAACCTACCAGAGCCCAGGGGACCCGAGTGGTTTACGAGTTGCTTTGGAGATCACAGGCATGATGATGAAAGCCCTTTAGAAAGCTCCTGAATACTAAGCCTACAACAACACTAGGACAAAGCTCCTAGTCAGGGTCTTTTTCCGGGTATCCTGCCATTACAGTCTTTTTTTTTTTTTTTTTTTTNNTTTTTTTTTTTTGAATTTTGGGGCCGTATCATAATACAACCCCTAAGAGGCCGCACTCAGAGTTTAGGGTTTAGGGGGCAAGTGCGATGTGCAAGATTCCCGGCGAGAAGAGTAGAAGATCCGCACTGTCTTCACTGCCCTTCCTGTCCAGGAAGTAGAGTGGTTGTTCATGGGTGAAGAGCCCTCAGCAGTCGTTTCAAAGCTTGGCTTTTTTGGATGAAGTGCCATGAGCCTTCGCAAGCACATCATGAGTCCTTATTAAGCTATGCGCAGTGTGGTGAGCGTTATGAAAGCACTGATCCTGAACACCTAACCCCTAACCCTTAGACCGTACAAGACCAACCATCTAGAGGATTTCAAGCCTAAGCCCGTAGGTGGGAAGCACTCTGCCTTATGGCAGAAGCTCAAAACACATTTCTTTGATGTCCTAAGCTCCCCTAATGTCAATGCAAGCCATCTTGCCTTTCTGACCCTCTTCCAGCTCTTGTATACTCTTCTTCAGATATACATCAACGTGAAATCAGGTTTACATGTTCTCCGACCTTAAACCCAACAAACCACTAAGGTTTAGGGCCTAGGTTTGCCATAGCCCTTTAAACTCTCAACCCAACCCCCTACGGTGGATACAAAAATTGCATTTTCATGATTTGATACCTTGCGAAGTACGGTGTTATTGTATACGAAGGTCATGCAGGAGTTTTAGTATCAACAGTAGCAGGCTACTTCAAAGCCTGTGCTTCCGGCCTGGTCCCAAAGCTTGCAGAGCTCTCGGCTGCGTGGCTTTCATAGCCTGCAGGAGGTACAGGATTTTTTGGGCCCAGGGTTTGGGGTTTAGGGGTTTAGGGGTTTAGGGGTTTCGGGTGTAGGGTTTAGGGTTTAGGGTTTAGGGTTGAGGGGTCGGGGTCTGAGGCGGGTTTGCATGGTCTCAGAGTCTTGGAAAGGCTTGGTATGCTTAATCCAGGTTGTGTTTGATGGTCGAATTAGTTCTTATTTCTTGCGGGGTTTGTACCCTGAACCCTCAGATCCTAAATCGAAAGTGTCATTCTTTTGTTTTGGAAGGGGAGGATGGTAGGGATGGGGGCATATTGCTTCTCATGAATTCCGCAAGTTTTCCGTTTCGTCGCCGGGGGGACCAAATCTAGATGATCTATGGGAATGGTTTGTTGTTGGTTAGAGTACCCTAAACCCTGAAGCCTAGACCCTCTGTGGAATATGAGGATGTTTAAGGGCCTAGTAGGTATAGTCATCACCCCTTCAAGCCACACAATAACCCCGGTAATCATTCAAACCTTGAAACCAACTGTGCGCCGCAGGTCTTGTTAGGCTCCCTGCGCTGACAAGAATAGCAACATCACTGCAAGACTGCCTTCCGTTTTGGCAGCCAAATTCTCAAATCCATCTCCACAAGCAGAACACCTAAACACGGGTGCAAAGCCCAAGCCCGGAAAGCTTAAAACGTACAGCTGAAGCCAGAAAGCTTACATGCCAATCCCTCA
Organism: Symbiodinium pilosum; assembly: GCA_905231905.1. NCBI lineage: Eukaryota > Dinophyceae > Suessiales > Symbiodiniaceae > Symbiodinium > Symbiodinium pilosum. The sequence goes on along the minus strand of CAJNIZ010048042.1, from coordinate 17,518 downwards.
AAGCTAGGTGGATGTTTTCCTAAAGAGGAGGCTCCAAATAAGATACGCGCCAATGAAGTTTAATCTTCCAAAGATACAAGGGAAAAACAGGGGAGTTACCATGTAGCGACCAGCAGCCTTACATGCCCCTTGGTCCCTATATACCCCTTATGTTTAATATCCTTTGTACAACCTTCCCCCATTGGAAACAACCTTCCTGTAGTTGGTCCTAAAAAGAGGGCGCGCCCTTTTTCATCCCTCTGAACTCCAAACCCAGCTTGACGAACCCTAAGCCCTACACTCGAAGCCCTAAGCCCTTAACCCTAAGGCCTAAACCTTAAGCCCTCACCCCAAGCCCTAAACCCTCAACCCCAAGCCCTAAGCCGTAAACCCTAAACCGTAAAGCCCTCAGGTTGACAATCTTGCTGACCTCAGCTATGCCTTCACCAAGTGCCATGCAACTTGGATACGTTTTCCCTGGAATCCCGCCTCTGTTGGGGTTAGGTTTAGGGGCGGAATTCAACAACAGATGCTGCCCAAATCAGCATTCAACAGCAACCCCGCATTGTTTAATACAGACGCGAATATTCTAGCCATTTATTCAGGAATCTTCCTTACCCTCCTCCGCACTAACATGTGCTTGCAACAAGAGCCAATTGAGCCTTTTTAAGTAGAGCTACATTGGATTCCATATTAGTTTGGCGAATGTAGAGTCGGAAGTTCTAAGTATCCTCGCATAAGCTTAAACCTTAAACCCCACACCCAAAAAAGCTAAACCTTAAATCCTAAACCGCAAACGCTAAACCCTAAACCATACGCGGGGATAGCTTTCTTTTGAATGTTACTGGAGCTTTTTTTCCTAGACTGGGTTGCTGCTAAGGCACCTGAAATTCAGCTACCGGGTTAAAGGTTCGGGGTTTAAGGTGTAGGGTCTAGGGCCAGAAGATTCAGTATGGCAACTTACTGTGGATACTAAACATCCTGCATGTCTCCAAGCACCCTATAACCATGGACTTATGGTACATAGGATAGTAAGGTCAGTATCAAACGTAGTTCAAGTTCCCTAAACCCTAAACCCAAAACCCTAAACCCGACCCATGATTCTCTCAGGATACGGCCACCTCATCGTGGGTGTTGTACTACCTGCAGGCAGACCCTTGGCTACCAACAATGTTGTTGCAAATGCCTTCATGGGCGGCCCCTGATGCCTAAACCCTAAATCTTAAGCCCTAAGCCCTAGACGCTAAACCCTAAAGCCGTAGACCCTAAGCCCTAGACCCTAAGCCTTAAACCCTAAACCTTAAGCCTTCGTATTCTGGTGCAGCCGGATAAAGGGCGGACAAAAACAAAACAAAAAAAACCTGAAGCCGTAAGCCCTAAACCCTGAGCCCTAAATCTTGCCGCTGGTTCCAAACGACTGCTGCAGGCTGTAACCTTACTGGCGGCTAGTAGGGAATAAGGGAATATAGTCCATACACAACCCCTAGACGAGCCAAAGTCTAAACTCCTCAAAGGGGGGGTATATAAGGGACTATGCAGGGGACTATTATAGGGGTTTGTAAGGGGGATGCTATGGCTCATAGAATGTAGTCCCTTAGTCCCTACTACCCCCAGTAAGATGGTTGGGGTGTTTGTGTCCGCTGATCATCCACGCTGCTGGCTGTGCAGAAGTTTCGGTGCATGGGCCTCTATAGGCAATAAGGCTTTAGACATCTGCGCGGGTTTAGGGTTCATAGGGACAAAAGATATAGGCGCGGATAGGGAATATATAGGATTATATAAATAGGTCTGGGATGGGCCGCTGCAAATACTAAAATGCCGAGGAGAGGAAGAACCGCATCCCGCAGTGCTTCTCGCCACTGGGCGACAGACTAGCGTCAGCGTTCAGGGTGTAGGCTTCTTGCTTGATAAGCGCTTTTGTAACTTGCCTCTGGCTATAACTAGACAATTCGAGACACATGCTTCCCTCCAATTGTTCAGAATTTGTCCCTAGTAATAACCTGTTCCCCAATTCCCTGCTAAGTGTAGTGCAGAAGCAGGTCCACCTTCACAGAAAGTGTATCACAAATGGGTAGCTAAAAAATGGGAGCCCTCAGGGTGAGGTGCCATATTCTACAGGATACCCTGAACTGCCCATGAATGTACGAACAACTGAATTGTAGGGTTTAGGGTTCAGGGTTTAGGGTTTCGTCCGTTCTCCGAATCCCGCTGCTCTCAGACATATGTAGATCCAACAGCCCTGCGCCACAAAGTACTGCTGCAAAGGCTGAAGGACAAGATTCGGTGTTTACCCTTTCCGAAGCAAAGGTGTCACCCCGCATAGCCTTGTTCTGCAAAACAAGTAGAAGTTTTCACCGGGAACATTATGGTCCCCCTTTAAGTAGATAGAACATGGGGTATATGGGGATCTAGCAAAGCCCAGGGCAGACGCAAATTCAGCTACTCTCATTGTTGTCGTATGTTCTTTTTACTTTTGATTTGCATTATTCCCAGTATTGCTACTACTAATTATTCTTCTTCTGATGATCATAACTTGTTGCTGATACCCTGCTGCAGCCAGGCAGTCCCTGTCAACGGCATCCACGACCCCCGATCGCCGCCCAGCAGCAACTGCTACACGGTCTAAGGTTTGGTGTTTACCCTAAACCCTAAACCCCTAAACCCTCTAAACGCTAAACCCTAAACCCTACATCCTAAACCGAAAATGGTGTCAGTAAAGACAAGGTCTCAGACAGGCTTTGTTTGTTTGAGCTTGTCTCCGTTTCCCGGGGTTTGAGTACCTGATAGGAAGCAGTAGGCGCTTGCGGGCTATGCTAGCAACCTGAAGGACATTTTATAAGCAATTTCTTGGAGGATCAGGGGGACTTAATAACTAGGTTAATAATGGAGACGGGTTACTGTACGGGTTATAGGAGTTATTAATACGTACAAAGTCCCCCTGACCCTCCAATTAATCAGACCCAGTTAGCCCTTTCCTGCTAATATTGCAGTAAGCCTTCGGCTCCAGCTAAAGCCTAATTGGGAGCCAAAGCGCTGCATGTCTTGGGTTTAGCAAGGGTTTTGGGCTTACAGTCTCCCTCGAGTAGATAGAATGTGGCTTTGGGTATAATATAAAAAGATCCTCATATACCCATGTTCTACCTACTTAAAGGGGGACTATAGGTGTAGAAAGCCATAGCTGCAAACTATCGGCACCAAAAGCCCTACAGCTTTCTGCAAGGTGAGAGTGCAGACAGTGACAGCTTGCCTGCCTACAGCAGCGATGAGGCTAACTTGGCTTCCCTTTTTATTTTGGGGTCTCCTTATTAAAGCTGACCATTAGGAAGAAGGGTACCCTTATCATTAAGGGATTACTGGGGAACCTAGTTGAGTTTCGGGACCTGCTAGCTTAGGATTTGGGGCTTAGGGTTTAGGGTTTAGCGGTGATTCGTCGGCATGGTACTCAACTGTCAGGTTTCGGATTGCCTGGATCGCACGGAATGACTGGGCCTAGTTTTCAGTTAAGGGTGTAGGCTTGCAGCTACTTGGCATTGGTTTAGGGTTTAGGAGTTTGTGATGGTGGAAAGGGTTACTTTGGATAAGAGCGTACATTCTGTTGAGCCATAACAACAACTAAATAATGAAAGGCGAGCCTTAATAGGTAGTTTGTGGACCAGCTTCTTTCTGCGTCCCAAGATACCCTAAACCTTAAACCCTGAGACCTAAATCCTAAAGCCTCAACCCAGAACCCTTATTTAAGACCTAGACCCTCAACCAGAGCCCTGAACTCTAACAAGTTCTAAGCCCTAAAGCCTAAACGCAAGAGACGGCCGCTCGTGACGCAGGTTATTCCCCTCCAGCCAAGTAATCCACTCCCCAAATTCTGCCCCACCCCCCGCCGCCCGTCCGTAATGGGGTTTAGGAGTTTCCCCCCTCCCCCCTGTTACGTAGCGAGTGAGTGGGGGGGGTGTTTGTAATTAGGGGAGGGGACTAATGGGGGCATATGCATGCAAGCCTGTGCTCTACACAATAGGACCTTAACTAGACCTCCTCTTCTTGCGGACGTTCATGACGTGGGCTTGTTGAGTTCTTGATGACAGCGATTCAAAGCTGTGAAGATCCAACTGGAAGGTTTACAGCCGTCACCTGTCCAAATAGGATCGCTGCAAGAGAACATGCGAGAAGCCAATGCGCATGCCGTTCGGCAGGGGCATCGTCAAGCCTAGATCCTACATCCGTGCGTATGGTTCATGTCTCCGGAAACCCCTAGACCCTAAACCCTAAACCCTTTAACCCCCAAGCCCTCGGCTCGAAACTCTAATCCCCAAACTTTCAAACGTAAACCCCGAAGACTTTATACCCTTATGCCCCAAACTCTGAAGTCCCTTAGATAATAGGCGGAATATGGGGATCTCATTATAATATACCCAAAGCCATATTCTATCTTCTTAAGTGGGACAAAATACTTTAAACCCTAAACCCCAAACTCCAAACTCCCCACCCCATTGCTCTAACCCCAATCCCGGACCTGAAGCAGCAGGATGGTCACTTGCCCTCCTACACTGCGCCGGTGTGGCCGTCACTTTCGAGGCCGGAGGGGGCGGGGTTAGGGTTAGGATTCAGGGTTTCGGTCAAAGGCTCCTGGGTGGTACTCCTAAGGTCGCACTCTTACAAGGCTTCCCCCTAAACCCTAAACCCTAAACCCTAAACCCTAAACCTTAAACCCTAAACCCTAAATCCTAAACCCTATAGCCTATAACCCTAAGCCCTAAACCCTAAACCCTAAACCTTAAACCCTAAACCTTAAACCCTACACCCTAAATCCTAAACCTATAGCCTATAACCCTAAACCTATAGCCTATAACCCTAAACCTTGAGCCCTATACCTTAAACCTATAGCCCTAATATAGCCCTTATATCAGCCAAGGTAGTCCCTCAGAGTTCCTTCAAAGGATGCCCAAGCCCAGGGGTACAACCCTAGGG
>CAJNIZ010048042.1:822-12477 GCA_905231905.1 Symbiodinium pilosum | reverse complement strand
GGCTTTAGGGCTTAGGGTGTAGGATAGTTTAGGGGTTTCGGGTTTACGCTGATGGGGATTGACCAGAATTTGGGAAAAACATGGAACCATGTGATCGGAACTGGATGCTAAGCATGCTCTAAAGAGGCTTAGAAAAATTGCAGAACCCTAAGCCTCATATCCTGAGCCAATGAACCTGACTGCCCGCAAGCTTGAGAGAGAAAGCCCATCCCCCCCCCTCGCGAAGCCTGAGCCCTAGAACCCTAAACCCCTAGACCCCTAAGCCCAACCCTAAACCCCGAATCCTCAATCCCTAAACTAATACCAAGCCCAGTACCACGAATCCAGGTTTGGGCATCCTAGAACAAAAGCCCCAAACCCTTGAGTTAGGCGATATACTAGAATGACCGTGACCTAACCCATAGTAAGTCCAGGGTCCCACAAAGGAGCCCAGACACCCTAAGCCCTATAGTCCCACTTAAGTAGATAAAAAATGGCTTTGGGTATATTATAACAAGATCCCCATATACTCCGTATTCTATCTACTTAAGGGGGGCTATAAACCTTAATCGCCCGGCAAGGTGCGAACTTCGCCGAGACCCTCGGGTCATTGCGCCGCCGCAGGAGCCAGAGCATGCTGAGATGCCCTGGAAGGCCGCCTGAAGGTTTGGAGGGCTTGGAGGCCCGAAAATACTGGGTGGCTGTTAAGGAACTTACATGAAGTTACCATAATGGGTCTATATACATATATATATATAGATACAGTAACTAGTAATATCATTTCCCAGTATAGTAATTTGAACTAAGTTCCTTAACAGCAAACCAGAGTAAGGACCCCACAAGAGCATTATGATAATCAGGAGATCCTTAACTCCCCTAACAGAGTGCACTGCCTTGAAGGAACACTCGACTGGCTGAGTGCCCGGGCCCAGATACATGTAAATCTAATCTGTAAAAACATATCTCGTCAGCCAGTGAGCTTACTCTCAGCTTGCGTTTTACTTACCTCCCCGAATTGTCTCTATGGAGCCCTGTAATCTGGATTTCTGAGACACTGAAGTTTTATTCACATTCACAAATGACAGGATTTTTGTTACCCTTCCATGTCTTGCACCTTTTTTTTTCAGAGGTTGTTTCACAGGCCCCAAACCCTAAACCCTAGATCCCTAAACCCGAAAACCCTTCATTTGTTTGTGACCTTAAGCCCTACAGCCCCAAACAACTCTCACTCCAATTCCCGTTGCCCTTTTCGCGGACCACCTTTCCCTGAGGGTCCAAACACCCAATAATTAGGTACTTGGGTTTCGGGTAACAGTAATTGTAGTACAGGTTTGGGGTAAGTATATGAGCTATAGTCTAAATTCCTAGTATCCCCCTTAATATCCCCTATAGTAGTCCTCTATATAAATCCTTATATAACCCCCCTTTAAGGAGTTTAGACTATAGCTCATATGATAATTGGGTACTTGGACGCTTAGGGTTTGAGTACCCGCATTCCGGCTCATTCCCTGGTTCCATGAGCCACACGGTTTAGGGTTTACGGGTTTAGGGTTGAGGGTCTAGGGTTGAGGGTCTAGGGTTTAGGGTTCAGTGTGGGCTTGAACCCTAAACTTCAAGCCGAAAACCCTTGATCCGAAACCCCCAAACCTAAAACTCTGTAGCCTCAAGCCAAGGGTCTTACCTGGAGACCCTGGTTGACTGGTTGACTATGACTATGGTACGCAGTTTGGGGTTTAGGTTTTAGGGTTTAGGGGACAAAGTTGCTTAAACTTAAACCCTGAATTGGATCCAAACGTAGACCTTCAGTACTGCCCCCCCCTCAGTAACAGCTGGATAATGAATATAATATGGTTTTATATAGCCCTTAATAGGACCCCTAATATAGACTGTTACTGGGTGGGGGCAGTACCCAAGATAGACCTCTGAACCTTTGAGTCTTGAAGGTCATGCCACTGCGTCCGCCCCCGGGGCTCACCCCGATGTTGCCGGGCACCAAAAGAGAAGTCGTTTCGGGGTCTGCCGTTTAGGCCAAACCCTAAACCGCGGTCTTCCCAGGGTTTGCAATTGTAGCTGTTGGGCTTGATAAGACATATTACCCTTGTGTTTTTATTACTATTATCATGGTTGTTATCATTCTTGCTATCATGATTACAGCTTTACTGTTGCTATCAGTATATCAGTATTCGTATTATTCGCATCATTGCTAGTAATATTCTTATTGCCCTTACCTTAGCCCCAAACCCTAGGCCCTGAACCCTGAACCCCTAAACCTTAGACCCCAAACCTAGACATATCCCGTTGCAGGCAGAATCTCATGACTATACATACGGTGGATACTTTAAATCCTGCATGACCCTAAGTACCTTATAACTTAGGAAGTACAGTATTATAGTAGTAGACAAGGGTCATACCCTAAACCCTAAACCCTAAACCGCGTATGCGGTATTTTTTTTGTATCAACAGTAGGGGTCGCATGCAGGGCTCTCTACCATTCAGATTGTGGCTCACGATTTTAAGGTACCTCCAGTTCTTGATGGAAAAGAAAGACGGAAAGTATAATGTTGTTGGGGGTTGCCCTACCTCTATCTTAAACCCCCAAACCTAAAGCTTATTGCCTAAACCTTATACAAGCATCCATGATGTCTTTCATGGGCAGCCAGAGGCAACTGAAAAGTTTCGGCTGTAGGCCTAGCGCACACATCTGCCAGATTTAGCCCCTAAACCCTAAACCCTAAACCCTAAACCCTAAACCCTTGTTATTACCGTAAGAACAGACGCTGTCTTGGCCTCCAGTACCCCGGGTACGCAGCCTTGGCCTTGACCTTGTTGTTGTTGTTGTTGTGGGTTTAGGGTTTAGGGTTTAGGGTTGTTGCTGCCAGCATTCCTCTGAGTGCTTCCGTATTCTTAGCAATGACCGCATCACCCTTTGTTGTCTGGGTAGGCCCCTGGGATATTTAACATTTTCCCTAATGGCTTTAATAAGGGACCCTATATACTAGTATTTTTCAAAGGGTTTTAGGGGCCAACCCAGTTGTTGTATTCTTATTATCCATACTGCTGTCGGTATTATGCGTGTTTTTGTTATTACCATCCTCCTTATTGCTATTGGCTTCTGGCTGGTAGGAGGGCCGCAGAAGGAATCTCAGGGACTGTCGAGAACTAGCAAGGTTTCAGGAAGGATTAGGGCTTAGGGTTTAGGGTTTAGTGTTGCTAACGCACTGCACTCCGAACAAGCGCTGTAAAGGTTTCGGGTTTAGGGCTTATGCCCTAGAGAGACGTTCAAAAGTACTTGTGGTAAACCTTGCTGTTGTGGAGAAACCAGATGCTGTTGGAAGAAGGGTTCAGGGTTTCAGGGTTTCGTATTTGGGGTTTAGATTTGCCCCAAATCCCACAAACTCCACACATAGGAGCCTGAGCAACTTTTGTTGCTGTCCAAGTAGGCACAGGGAGAAGGCCAAATGCCCAAAACCCTAGATCCTCAACCCTAAGCCCGAAACCCCTAAACCCTAAACCCCTAACCCCTACACCCTATACCCTACAGGTTCTAGTTTAGGGTTCAGACCCTAAACCCTAAACCCCAATTAAGGCCGGGCATGGGTACCTACCTCACAAGCGATTGCTACAACCTGTGATGGACCGCCACAAGCCTTAACAACTTGGGGTGTCTCGCGTTTCAGGTTGAGGATGTAGGGTTTAGGTTCTTTGGTACGGACCCCGGTGCTGTTGGGGGTATGTGTATGTATGTATGATTATGTATGTATATTTTGGGGGGATGGAGCCAATTTCGCACTGCCCTAGATACACCAACTACTGTCAATTGCGGCTTTTGGGTGCAAGATTTCCTTCCAATAGTAGCAGGACAAGACTGTAACAACTACTTCATTTGGCTCTGGGGAAGCCCTTAAACCCTAAACCGTTTCCAATGAGGACCCAGGCAAAGCTGAGGCCACGATTCTCAAGCTCTAAGAACCGCTAGGGTTTAGGGTTTCGGGTTCAGGGTTTCGGGTTCAGGGTTTAGGGTTTAGGGCAGGTTTAGGTTTTAGGGTCTGCCCTCCCCTAAAGGAAGAGAGTGGATCTGAAGACAGCGCCTCACAAAGGATATTGTCCTTCTGCTAGCATTCCGTGCTAGTTCAGTGGGGTACATGGGGTTGAGGAGTGCCTAGGGCTATAGGATTCAGCTCCCCAGATCTCTCGCACATCATTCGCATTATGGGGAAGGGTTGAAACCGTGGTTCTTGTTGGGGTACGCTGCATATGAGCTAGGGCCTAAACTCCTTAAAGGGTGCTATACTGGGGAGTATTATAGGGATCATTAAGAGGGATGCTAGGAGAGTATAATGAGGACCCAACAAGGGACCCAAATTTTGACAGCCTCAAGTAGGGTCTGGAGCTTGGTCTAGGGTTTACGACTTGGGTTTAGGGTTTAGGACCTAGAGGTAACAGGGTAGGGTTCAAGATTTAGTTGCAGATGGGGTGTGGGGCCTTCTTATTGATTACACAGGGTTGAGAGCTTGACCTTTCAAAGGCGGATCTCAGGAAGCATGAAGGTTTACAATGTACCTAAACCATAAGCCCTAAACCCGTTGTGGCTCAAGGCTTCCCAGGTTTTGCTCGCTAGAATCCTAAGATGCCTGTGCCACACCTCAGGTGGACCCCCACGCAGTAACAGGAACAATCAGGCTATAGGGCTTAGGGTTTAGGGTTTAGGGTTTAGGGTTTAGGGAGTGACTATAAGGGATAATCGTGATTATCTTAGGGTCTTCAGATATTCCCATTGCTATTACCGCCGGGGGGGGGGTGCACCAGTAGCCTCTTCTTTGGGGTATTAGGCTTTCCAGGTAAAACACCACACAAGGGTAGGTTTGAATATGTTCTTAGTTTTTGGTTACCTTTAATTCCTGTATATTCCGTGTACAGCCATAAGAATTCAATCTTGATAGGGCCCCAAAACCTATGTACCCTAGTACATTACCAGCCAGAGGGCCAAACCCTAAACCTTGATAAAACCTAAAGATTTAACCCGGGATATCCCCGGGCTTTGGATTCAGGCGGATCAGGGCCGAGGGAAACCCTAGACCCTACGGGTTCAGGGTATGGGTTGCAGGGTTGAGGGTTTTATTCAAAAAGCCGTAATTAACCTAAACGCGCAGTCCTCTTGAGCCCGGAGGAAACGCTTATCCTCCTGCAAGCCGGTTAAGTGTTCAGGGTTTTAGGGTTTTAGGGTTTTTAGGGTTTAGGGTTTTCCGGTTTAGGGTTGTAGGGTTTAGGGCTCCCCAAACTAAAGGTGGAAACTCAAAAGGGCTCCTTTTACAAGAGTAGTTTTGTAGATCCCCTGCTGGTCTTCCGTGTAAGTCTGAGGGAGAATACCCTTCCAGTACACTTCCATCCGATTGAACGTGAAACCCTAAACCCTAAACTCTACATCCTGAAGTCTGAAACCCTACATGGCATCCAAGGAGACAGACACTCCAAGGCGCCTCTCTACCAGTGCGGTTTAGAGCTTTGCTGGGGTTAAAAGTTTAGGGTCCAGGGCCAGGGTTTAGAGTTTACTTCCTCGCCCAAAAACCGGTCGCAGGTTGGGTAAAAACCCAAAACCCTCCATTTTCTGGGGCTCTACTGTCAAGTCATAGTCTCATAGCCATCTGCTCAAACTGCCAATTCCTCAAATAGCGAAAGATAGAAAAGTTGCAGCACTTGGAAGCCTGAACTCTAAGCCCCCAAGGCTTAAACTTTAAACCCTCTACCCTACACGACTAAACCCTAAACCCCAAGCCATAAACGCCTTGAAATGCTGAAGCCAGAAACCTGAACTCTACATTAACCCTCAAACCGCCCCAATGCTAAGCTCTAATTCAAGCCGTATCCCAAGCCTTGCCATAGGATCAGGGTTTGGGGTGTAGGCTTTAGGGCTTAGGAGCCAAGTAGACAGAGCAACCCTAAACTCTAAACCCTTACCCCTACAGAAGCCAAGTAGAGAGAGCAACTTGAACGATGTGATTGACGCGCCTTGCCGCGCGCCATCACCGTGCTGAAATGCTACTGGATAGCCTGCCCGTTCTATACCAAGCCGCCAGTCCAGAGTATAGGGTTTAGGGTTTGGAGAGTTTTTTCAAACACTGGTCTTCCGGAAGTCCTAGGGGTATGCTGGGATTATGGCAGTGTTACATGCAAAGTACAAAGGGGTCCCGCCAGGGGTTTGATAGGGATGATGTGAGGGTTTAGGGCATAGTGGGTTCGCGTTAGAGAGGTCATATCCTTATTTTGCATCTGATTCTCCGCCCTAAACCCTAAACCCTAAACCCCAAACCCCGCACGTGCGCGGGCTCCTTCCGGTAGCATTTCACCATCGCCACTTGAGCCACCGAACGACGGCATATGCTAGGGTATGATGCCTGGTGTACTTAAGTTGCAAAGCTCGGCAAGCAAGTCGGATCTCGGCTGGTTGAAGGGCAAGGTTTAGTCCATTGCTAGTTCGACAGCACAAATCAATAGAATAGGCTTGTGGTGATTTTGGTGTGGAGTATAGTACAACTCCACAAAGGTAGTAGGGGAGCAAGCTTTGAGACGTAGTGTCAGGATTTCATCGAATGGTTCAGTTTGATGTTTCTTGAAGAGAGTCTACATATACGTGTATATACATATATACATACATTTATATATGATAGCAGTAGATGGGACTACAAGCGTTCCTAGGGATTGTGTAGGCTGAGGATGTGGGTGCTGATGGATCCCTGGCTTTCGTGTGACTTCCTTCCCTCCCAAATGTTCAACACCAAGGATCTTGGTTTCAGGTTTAGCGTTTAGGGGTCCTAGACCCTAAAGCCCTAAACGCAGACTTCATGGATTTCCTCTCCCCACTACTCAGCTCATTTAGGAATCACTAGGGTTGAGGGGGAGTCTAGGGGGAATCTGGGGGTATGGGGGGGTGGGCCACGGAACCCATGAGCACTGAGCTATCACCAGTATTGAGTTCCCTTCTCCGAGTAGGGCTAAGGTTGGCAGAGCAGTTTAGGGTTTAGGGTCTAGGGTTTAGGGTATTTGTGTTCCTTGTACGCCTGTTTATTGTCCCAGTCCTTACGGAGAAATCCTCAGACTGCGCATGCATTAGCCCTCATCCTAAATCCTAGATCGGACAGTCCAGGGTTTCAGTTAATGGTAAGGGTTGAGCTTGAACCAAAACCCTGAGGAATCTCGAAACAACTCCGTCGGTTGGCAACTCTGATTTTGGAGCTCTGCTCACTATGTCTGGTCATGATTACTGCACAGCGTGGTTGCTGGCCATACCTTAATTCACCTGACGTGCAGGCTGCGCAAAGCAAATCCGTTGCCAACATGAGCTATAGTCTAAGCCCCTAGTATCCCCCCTAAAAACTCCTATTATAATCCCTTGCATAACCTCCTACGTAACCTCCCTTTAAGGAGTCTAGACCTTAAACCCTAATCAAACCCTGAACCCTAAACCCTAAACCCTAAACCCTAAACTCCCCCTTGAAGACTGTAGCTCACATACTTCCTGTTATTCTCGAAGCTGCCCCCCCCCCGCTTTTCCCCTCCTCTTCCAGCAGCTGCTCCTTTTAGGGTTAAAGGTTTAGGAGGGTTTAGGGTTTAGGGTTTAGGGGTTTAGGGTTTAGGGGTTTAGGGTTTAGGGGTTTAGGGTTTAGGGGTTTAGGGTGTAGGGTTTAGGGTTTGTGGTCATGGTGGCGATGAAGAAGAAAACAACAACTACTTGTTTAGAAGATGTTAGACGAAACATCTGTAAGCAACAAGGATTGGTAGGGTAAACGCGTCTAGGTAGAAACGCGGAAGGGCCTGCAATAGTGACTATAAGGGATGATAAGGATTACATTCGGGTTCTCTTATATTCCTATTACTCCCCTTAAACCCTAAACCCTGAACTCCAAACCCTAAACTCTAAACCCTAAACTCTAAGCCCTACACCCTAAACTCTAAAACCCCAAGCCTCTTTGAAGGGGAACTCGCTCTGCCCTAAAAACCTTGAGTTACCATGAACTGAGCTCTACTGGCCTTTGGTTAGCTGGGAACGAAGGACTGGACAAGAACATAGAATCTATTATAGTATATTGGGGCTATATAGGTAGAATGGAAAAGAACATGGAAACTACTATTGTATATTGGGGTTATATAGGGAGAATGGAAAAGAAAATAGAAACTACTATAATGGGTTACATAGGGACTTCTATAAGGATTCATTCCTTCACCCTAAACCCTAAACCTGTAGTGGGTGATATAGAGACTACTATAATAGCTAACCAAAGGCCCGTCTAAGGTCGATGGCGAGACAGAGACAATTATTCGCGAAAGGTTAAGCGTTTAGGGTTTAGGCTTCATGGGGTTGAGGGTTTAGGGCTGATAGAGTTCAGAATTTCTAAGGTTTAGGGTTCAGGGTTTACAGGATTTATGGGGTTTATAGGGTTTTTGGGGTTCGGGGTTTGTAGGGTTTAGTACCTGTAATGATTTCAGAATCTCAAGTCCCTGCTGTTTATCCACAAGCTGGGTTGAGGTCTGGTTGTGCCCAGTTTTTTAACCCCTCTGCATGTCAATGTAAACCCCCACTAAGACCCCTGTAATAGGACCCCTCATTGGGGGTTTCGTACCTATGTACCACCCTCTCAGCCCCCACCGCCCTTAGAAATGTGAGTAAGGTACAGAGGTCTAGGTAGGCCTTCTTCGGGAAATCTTGTTGTCAAATTGTCAAGTAAGTATTGGAGAGCTGACAAAAAAGTTTCGCAAAAAGTGGGTTGCTTTTAGGGACCCCAAGGGATGCGATGGGGTTTAGGGTTTAGGGTTTACGTCGCTTAGTAGAGGGGTTGCATTGAGAGACTCTCATAAACCCAGCTGCAGCTCATTATGGAAGGCACCTTTCAAAGTTTTCGCCTGAGGGTTCAGGGTCTACCTCAAGCTTCATGGGTAGCATCAACTGGGTTAGAACTAGGGGCATCATGAAAATAACCTATGTCAAGCCCTAAACTCTAAACCCTGGACCGTAAATCCTAAGGAACTTGAATTAAGGACCCCCTATGACATCCCAAAAACTCCATGCGGTTCCCAGATGTCTCGTGATATGGGGCCCCCGTATATTCGGTCCCCTTTAGGGCTTCCTCAAAAAACACAGGTTTAGGGTTTAGGGGTGTAGGATTTAGGGTTTAGGGGTCTGCAGAAAATGCCTTGTAGCTTGCCAGTCTGCTGTCCTGCAGATTTTGATGGGCTTTGAATACTCCGCAGATTCACACAACCAATCTGTGTCCGACACGCATGTGGGCTTACCTGAGCTCAGGAATTCTTCTTCCTGGTGTCCGGTTAAAGGGCTTAGGGTTTAGGATTCAGGATTCAGGGTTTTGGGTGTAGTTCCGGTCTCCTGCTTGGGCTTCCGCAAGTTCGGGACCGACATCCCTGGGCAGAATCCTTTTTCAACATTTTATCTGCACCCTAAAAACTAAGCCCTAAATCCTAAACCCAATTGGGGCTGACAGAACCCCTTGGCCATGAATGCATGAATTTCGTGGCGAGATCTCGTTGATGTTTTGAACCCCCACATGAACTGTAGTCTGACTCCTAGATGGGTTTTATAAGGAATTTCTTATGGGAGTATTATACGCGCTATTAACGGGGAGATTAGGAGTTAAGACTTTAGCTCATATAGCCCCCCAAATACTTAAGTCCTTTGTGCGACATATCAATTCAACGCCTATCGAACAACCCAGTACCCTGCACACTAAGCCCACAACCTTCAACCCTAAACCCTAAACCCTGAACGCTAAACCCTAAACCCTAAACCCTGAACGCTAAACTCTAAACCCAAATGAAGCCTTCCTGTGAAGATTTCCACCTGACGCCCAGCCTCGTACGGGCACAGTTTGGTTGTATCCCAATACATGCATGCCTGAATTCATATGTCCACCTGTAGAGCTGAGGGACAGCGGGGGCCTCCGGTTTAGGGTTTAGGGTTTAGGGTTTTAGGCATTCACCCTAAACCCTAGACAACGTGGAGGTTCAGGGAACTATGTGGATCCGACACTCTCACCAAGTTTGATCCTTGGCGTGGGCCCTCATCTCCTTGAACAGTAGGTTCCTGGTGATCAAGGGGTGTCTACCCCCCCCTCCCTTCCTAGGGTTTAGGGCCCATTTTAAGGCTATCGAAAACGGAAACACACATCTGAAGCGCACCAAGTTGAAGCAGATTTTGATAGCTTTGTTTTCACCGCTGCTGTCTGACCTAGGCCCTAGACACTAAACCCTGTACCTTTCACCTGAGTAGTATGTCATTTTGGGATACTGTCGTACCCATTATAGAGTAATATTATATCCTCCTTTTGGGTTTAGTATTTTATATAAGGAATATAATCTTACTAGGTTCAACCACCAAAAGTGCTACTCACCTAGGGTTCAAAGTGCAAGGCCTAGCGGACTTGAGACTGCAACCAAAAGGGGGTCCTCCGCTTTCTGAAAGTGTCTCCTTACTTACCGCCCCATGGCGGTTCTGGGAGCACTCCTGCAATACGAACCCTATGATGCAGGCTTACAGAGTTCTCAAGGTTCAAAGGAAGATGGAGTTATGTGCAGAGATGGATCACCCGCAGCCTCCTGTGTGCCCAAGTGCCGTAAGTGAGGGTTCCCAAAGTTTTGGTGTATCGTGGTGGGGGTCCCCATAATAAGGGCCATAGTTTATTGGGGTTTATGCTGGGGTCGCCCATTTATGAAATCTATCCATAGATATCAGGTTTGGGGCTCTGCGCTCAGGATTTGGAGTTCAGGGTAGCTATGAGCCGTGAATTCAACTCTGAGTTGTGTGCCTAGCTTAGCAAAAATGTCTATGCTGATGCTGCTACTGCTGCTGCTGCTGCTACCACCACTGATACTACTGCTTCCCCCTGTTGCTGCTGCTATCAAGGGGATCATACAGGGATGATTCCATCACTTGATTCTCTATTCGCTAGAAGCAAGTAGCAGTAGTAATCGCGCTACAACCAGAAATAGAATTATGTTTTATGACAGCATGTTAAATTCCATGCTCTGCTACAGTCATCCCTTCCTGCGGCAATCCTTACAAAGTCCTAGATACCTGACATCAAGCGCGGTGTGGTAGTGCTTGTGCAAATTCCAAGACCATATGAGCATGACTCGGAGAGCCGACTTTGTCGGAGGTGTCTCAAAATTACAGGCCAGCGACTAAACCCACAAAACCTGTAACTTTAAAGTACAAAAAGCCACCTGAGGCATCCGAAATCACAGTCACAAAGCCCAGTCCATGCTCCAGCTAGTATGCTGCTTAGCGTGAACCTTCAACCACATGCTGTAGTGTCCTATGCTGTTGACGCTTTCATGTCTCATCAGTTAAATGGTGCTTTGTCGGCAGCAGGTTTGCCTTGAATCGTTCTAAACTCGTAACCGATTACTTCAAAAGTGCCCTGCCAAGCATGCCAAGCGCCTGGTTCTACTGTGAATTAGGGCTCAGGGGATTCAACACGCTGATCCCAAATCCGGTTGTAGCACTGTCGTGCCAATGGAGGATGCTAGTCTTCTACTTCTGATGCTGATGGCCCTTGCTCCCTGTCATCACGCTTGCCGCGCATGTGGTTGTGAGCGGGGAATCTGTCCAGAGTTCATAGGGCCATCAGAAGGTCTTTGGAAACACGGTTTAGGGTTGAGGGTTCCGGG
>CAJNIZ010048041.1:17437-34182 GCA_905231905.1 Symbiodinium pilosum | reverse complement strand
GACTAGTCCTGTTGCGCCTATCTATTGGTCTCGTGCCAGCCGCTGAAAACCCTCAAGGTTTCGCGTTTAGGCTTTCGTGCTTTCTCCGCCACTGGGTCGGCGGACTGAGCCGGAGGCTCTTAAGTAATCTTACTCTATAATGGGTACCATAGTATCCCCAAATAAAATACTACTCATATGTAGAAGCCTGAGCTGCCAATATGATTTATTGGTCTATTTGAGGTGGGCCACCATGATTACACACGAAATCTAGGAAGCTCATCTTGATATTTCTTCAAGCGTGGACATTGACCCTTGTGCCCTTGGGCTTCGGGGTTCAGGGTCTAAGGTCCAGGAGCAACAAAGCCTAAAACACTGAACCCTAAGCCCTAAACCCCGTAACCCCAAACTCTAAACCCTCAAACCCCTAAACTCCAAACACTGAACCCCTGAATCCTTTACAGCGCCACTGACCATCCCCGAGCGGAAGAAACGAGCTGTGGCGGTGGCATTTGTGACTTCAGTCGGTGCACTTCCTGGGGTTCCAGGTTGAGGGTTTAGGGCCTGAAGATTTAGGGATTTAGGGTGTAGGGATTTAGGGTTTAGGTATTTAGGGTTTAGGGTTCAGAGTTTGAAGATTTAAGGATTTAGGGTGTAGGGATTTAGGGTTTAGAGTTGTGGAATGCTTGCGATGGGGGTTTAGGGTGTAGAGCTTGGGGTATCAGACTTTGGATGTAGGGCTCAGGTGGTAGGATTTAGGAGTTATGGTGTGGGGTTTAGGGTTTGGGATTCGCGGTTTCTGGCTTAGGGGGCTATGGCTGAGGGATTCGGGGGCAGTGATTTGTGCTCACCCAATGGGATGACTCCATAGATGTTTGGAGGATGCTCGGACTCAAGCTACACCCTAAACCCCGGTGAACTGAAGACCTTGGCATTTAGGATTCTGCCTAGAACTTAGGACCCCTAGTAAGGGTTAACCTTTATAGGTACTTATACTGGGTGTACAAGGGAATCCCAAAGGGTCTATAGGGTCTAAGGCCCAAGCTAGGTCCCAAGGATAAAGTACAGGACATCAAACCCTAAACCCGTTACAGTAGTTTCCATTTTCTCTTCCGCTAAACCCCAAACCCAATATTAAGCGCACTTAAGACCTCGGGATTAAGGTTTTGGAGCTTGTGGGCCGTGGAAATCTGAGAGGTAGCAGCTTCAGGTGGTTGAAGCGCTTCAGGGTCTGGGGTTTAGGGTTTAGGGTTTGAGGTTTAGAGTTTGGGGTTTAGGGCTTAGGGTTTAGGGCTTAGGTTTAGAGTTTAGGGTTAAGGGTTTGGGGTTTAGGGTTTAGGCTTTCGGTAGAATCCAGAAAGTCCAATATCTCTGAATTACGGAATAGAACCTAAATTGTGCTAAGATTCCTTATATGATTTAAGGTATATTCCCTAATTGGGTGATTTTGGACTTTCTGGAAGTTCTGGGCTCAGGGTTTAAGATTGCGGGGGTATTTGTGAAACTATGCGGTAGCCTCCCAACATGCCAGGCCCAGGAGGATGTTAATAACAAAAGAGTTCCGTTGTATACCTTCAATCCCTAAACCCTAAACCCTAAATAGTAGTTTCCATCTTCTTTTCCATTATCCCCATATAATCCCTATATAACCCCTTTAAAGGGACCCATATTCTATCATAGCACTACCTGTGTAAACCCAGACTCCACTCCGTTCTCCCGTTTCTTGTCCGTTTGATTTTCCTAAGCCAGCTTCCAAATGAGTTTCCATTCCTGAGCCACTTGAGTCTCCGCTGTTAGAGATAATACCCTTTTAACTGGAAAACCCTAAATCCTAAACCTGTAGAATCCCTGTATAACCCCTCCAAGCACGGTCCCTTGAAAGTACTGGCCCTGCTTATTACGACCTGCCAGTTGCTTCGTCGGCTTTGGGCTTGGAAGCCTGAAACCCCAAACCCTGAAGTTAGGGTTTAGGGTTTAGGGAACCTCAAGCTATACCCTGAACCCTTAACAGGCGCGTAGCTTGGAAATTTGGGACCCATCGTTTAGCGAAACCCTAGACCCTTATCCCTATAAGCCCTAAACCCTATATACCCCTATATATCCCATAACCCCTTTAAAGGAGGAACATGGCTTTCCAAAGTGGCATGGCTTCAACTCTGAAAGGGCCTCAGCATCATTCTCACTTCTTGCCTTCCAATCACTGGTTTAGGGTTTAGGGTGCCCACCCAAGCCCCCAAAATGATGCATATTAGAGGGAATATCGCTTACAGGGAGTGGGGGTTTTTAACCCTAAATTAAAACACACAGCAACAACAATACGTTGAATCTTCTTCTCTATTGCCCCATTAGGGAAAACTACCCGCCTCAAAATTCCTTAGATATGGGGTTTCTCAAAGAATGGTTGGCCTTCAATGCCCCAGAGATATATGGGTGGTTGTCAAAATTATGGTCCCTTTTTGGGTCCCTATTATAATGCGGCACCTAATATTTAGGGTGCCCAAAAAGGGACCATAATTTTGACAACCACTCATATGCAATTGTACTCCACACCCCCCTAATGATATTCCTACTACGTAGGGATTTGCAATATATCCCCCACCCAATCATAATCGAGTTACAAACCCTTCTTACTGGCATTCTTTGGTATTGGGGTTATTGATTACCTAACAAAACTTAGTCCCATTACAATCTTACTGAAAAGGTTGGGCGAAGCACCCGTATTCCCCGGCTTTTTCTAATGTGATTGTAATGACTCCATGGGCAGGGGAATATACTCAAGGGTCCTCCTCTAGAGTCCTGGTTAAGCCTCATACAGATTTACAGTCTAGAGATTATGACCCTAAACCCTAAACCCTGGATCATGGTAGGAAACCCCCATATCGAGTATCTGGGGAGGAGGCCCTAGGCCAGAAGCCCAGGGTTTAGGGTTTAGGGTATAGGGTTTAGGGTTTAGAGCTACACCCTGAAAGAGGGTCCGGGGTCTGTAATAAATCAAGGACTCGGCATTCTTCAAACTACAGCAACCATCATCCTCCCTGATAAAACGTCCACCCCCCCTGAAAGAAGCTTTTCGGATGTAGTACAGTTCTGGCTCAGGGTAGAAGATCTTTCTTTAGGGGGTGGGGTTTGGCTATTAAGGAAGCATACTCTTGAACTTCCCTGACTGTCCCCCACACCTCCCCCTGGCAGTCCCCAATTTGAAACGCAACCTCAAACACGAAACCTTAAACTGCCCAAGCTTCGACCATGATATGGTCAGGCAGGCGGCGCATGCTTAGGTCGACCAAATGCCTAGCCCACTTCGCAGGGGCCCTTCATTACCAGGTAGGTAACCGCTTAACTTTCAAACATGCTCCCCCAGGGTTAACACTAGTACCTTGAAGGGGTTGCTTAAAGTTTTATGACGCTTGAAAGTACTTATAGCAGGGCTTTTAACCTTAAAACCGTATTTCCCTAACTGAGCGTACCCAGCTATAGACGAGGTCCAGTAAGGTTCTTAACTTCAGTTCACGTAGCTACAAAGCTTTTAGGGTTTAGGGTTTAGGGTTCAGTAGCTGCCGCCTGTACCGCAGGTAAATTGAGGTGTCCAACCAGCATCATGCTCAAGTCTACATTGCGGCATTTGAGGTACCTTACATCAAAAGCATACAAGGAATGCAGGACCATCGATGGGGACTATCAGGACCTATCAAGGCCCATAACCCTCAACCCTAAACCCTACCTGGACCCCCAAAGTATGTAGAATAATGGCCTTTTGGGCTATTCTTAGGGGGTTTGGGCCATTATTTTACCTACTTTGGGGGTTGAGGTAGACTTATTGAGGCCTGTCCGGGTGGCTTAATTTAAGGGGATTATGAGGGCTTCCCGAGGCTGATCAGGCCTTATCCGTTGGGGAGAGTACATGTTGTTGGTGGAGGGGTTTGAGGTTTAGTGTTTTTGGGTTTAGGGTTCAGGGTTAAATAACTAAGTTTAAGTTCTTTAACAGCAAGCCAATTGCGGGACTCCACGGTGGTCCCATGACTTTTCCCAAGCCGAGGCACTCGTTTGCACATCAAGGCTAATCCCTAAACCCTGAACCCCTAAACCCTAAATCCCTAAACCCTGGATCCCTAAACCCTAAACTCCTGAATCCTGAAATCCCTAAACCCCTAATCCCTACACAACCCACAACCCCAAGGTTTAATGGCTGGCTGCCGAGCTAAGGAGTACTGAAACCCTATAGTCCAAGGGCCCAAACAATTTAGGGTTTAGAGCTTTTATGGACCAAATACTATAATGTTAGTGTATTTAGGACCTAAAGCCCTATTATTTGAGTCCCTGGACCCTTAGGGAAAGAAACAGTACTTGCCGAACCCTGTGGCCTACTACTGGTTCTTTAGCCTACTTCTGGTTTAGGGTTTACGTGAGGTTTTTAGGGTTTAGGGCCTTAGGGTTAAGGGTTTGGGGTCGAGGGTTTATGTGGGCGTTTAGGGTTTAGTGTTTGCATGGGGGTTTAGGGTTCAGGGTTTGAGGGACAAAAAAATTGTTATCAAACTCCATGGTCCGTCAAAGTACAGCAATGCAGCCCAGGTGCATGAATGTGATCCTCAGTTGGGATAGGACCAGAAAATCATCACAAGCACTCGGCGGGGCCCAACCCTAAACCCTAAACCCTAAACCTCAGATTTCAACTCTTAAAGCCTAAGCTCTTTTGTGGCGGGTGAAGGGGAGACCTGTATTAGCATAAGGGCTGCAAAGGCTTGTTTTAGGGATTTCGGGTTTAGGGTCTCAGTCTTACGACACACTATCCTCACCGAGTTTTTTGCACATGGAGCCCTATAAACACACCTTTTCTTGCTGGTAGTTAGTAGGTAGTTAGTATAGGCAACCGGGTAATACAATTCCTACATCATCCCAATATAATATATTCCCTTTTTCCATGCTAACCACCCGTAAGTTTTTGAAGGACAGCGGTCCACAAACCACCGCTTCTCACCGAATCAGTTTGGGGAAACGTGGCCCAAGCCATAACACTGCCTAGAAGGAACTGTAGCATATTGCCTCATGATCACTTACGTCGTTCGGCTACCCAGCCCTACACCCTAAACTTAAACCCTAAACCCTAAGCCCTAAACCCTAAACCGCGCGGTTGCCTAGCTTGACGGCATGGGGCCTTTGACCCTCTTTTTTCATTCAACGCTCTGCATGCATCACGGGCCTGAATCACAACAGCCAAAATAATCTGAAGCCCTGGCTGACGGTGTAGGGTCTTAGGTCTGAACGTGAGTCTCTGCAAAACCCTGAACTCTTGTATGCCCCTCAAGCATTCAAGGGGTGCCTGAGCTGCCTATGCTCCCCAAACCCGAAGCCATACCGGCATTCGTAAAGGGATCATAAAAAATAGTATAATAGGGATAATGGAAAATATAATGGAAACTACTATAATGGAGACTCAAATGGAGAAGAAAATGGAAAATTTATCTTGGGGTTATATTGGGATAATGGAAAAGAAAATGGAAAATTTATATTGGGGACCCTAAACCCTAAACCCTAAACCCTTAAACCGTTATGTGGGGGATCCTGTCAGGTCCAATCCACATCGGAAGAATCCTTTTCTCTAAGGGTCCAAGGACCCCAATCATAAGGTTTTAGGGCCCAAATACCATAATATCAATGGTATTTGGGCCCTAAAACCCTATTATTTGGGTCCTTGGACCCTTAGGGTTTGACCATCATGTAACCATTACCGGTGCTCTATGCTAGGGGTTGGGGTTGCCAGCTCCGCAAACCCAGTGTCCATTTCATGTTCCATTTCTTTTCCATATGATTCTTATAAAGGGTTGGGGTTGCAATTTCGAAGTTCTCTTACTCAAGTGTAGTTGAAGCTTGCATAGCCAAAGAGTACGGGGCTTGCCTGCAAGCTAGCGTTCAGGGTTTAGGGTTGAGGGTTAGGCCTTAGGGTTAGGGTCTATTGATTGGACGATAAACGTTTGAGGTTTAAACATAAGGGCTGAGGGTCTAGCAGAGGAAACTCCCGAACAGCCCCCAAAACAAGCTTTCATGTCCGCGTCACAACCTTTGAACGTGTTTGCTTGTTTATAGGTCAAGCCGTCGCCCCACACTTTAACCCAAAATTCAGACCTGTCAAAGAAGAAGATGTAAACCTAAGTCTCTACCCCGGGCCGTGAATCCAAAACCCCCCAAGCTCCAACTTTCAGGGTTTAGGGTACATAAGGCTTCTTTGAGGAACTGCCTACCCAGTAGTGGTGACTATAGGGGATAATGGTGATCATATTAAGGGCCTCTTGTATTTCCATTACACCACTTTACAGGCTGGGGGGGTCCACCTAACAGGCATGTATTGACAGAATGGCTATGAGCTGGTTGAGGCGTAATGAAAGGAATCTGCCTACCTGGAATTCGTTAGATTTACCCCTCATCACATGGAACCCTAAACCCTAAAACCCTAAACCCTAAAACCCTAAACCCTCAACCTGATCTCTAAATTCTAGGCCCTGATCCCTAAAGCCTAATCCCTAATCCCTCAAGTGAGGAGCCGAGCATCTTCATTGGCCGGAAGCTGCCAAGGTCAATGGGCTCTCTTGGCGGTTCCCTCACTTCCTACAAGGTTGAGGGTTTAGGCGTTCAGGGTCTTGAGGTTTAGGGTTTCAGGCTGAGGGTTCTTGCCTTGAGGGTCAGGGTTGGCGATTGGGACACGAGGATTAGGGATCTTGGGCCAGGGGTTAGGGTTCAGGGTTCCCAAACCCTTACCCCTAAATCCTGTGAACCCTCAAACTTGCGCCCTGCACTTGAAGGCATCTAAAGCCAACAAAAAGGGATACTGATGAGCAGCCGGGCTTCTGCCTTCAAGAGTTCGATCCTTGGTGCTCTCTCGCGCCATCTTTGCTACTTGGGGTGTGTATTCTGGGAGTTTTGCAGGCGAGTAATGTTTTTTGGTGGTTGAACCTAATAAGATTATATTCTGTATAGAAAGTACTATACCCCAAGAGGAGGATATAATCTTACTCTATAATGGGTACCATAGAATCCCCAAATAAAATACTACTCAGGTGCGGAGTTACCAGGTGGGTACCCTTACGCAGGCCTACATGCGGCTTACAGGGAATCCCGAAGGCGTAAGCTGTGTTTGCTGTTAGAATGTTACGCAGAAGCAGTGGTGCCATCCGGGAAAAAGCTTTTGTTCAACCCCTAAACCCTAAAGTCTTAACCTCGAAGCCCTCAAACCCATAAACCTTAAACATCTAAAGCCCAAGCTCATAAACCCTCAACCCCACTCCCCAAACCCATAACCCCCAAAACCTCTAATGAAAACGTATGTCAACGTGGCCTGCGAAGTGCAGAGGCTTGTAGATCGCAGATTAATGTAGACCCAGATTATATTGGGGTAGGGTTTAGGGTTTAGGGTTTAGGGTAACGGACAGAAAATGGAACCTCCAGGGATTTTAGCGAGTATATAGGGGTATAATATTGGGGTTATCTATGGATAATGGAAAAGAAAATGGAAACTACTGTTTAGGGTTTACGGTTTAGGGCTGAGGGATTCGAATCTAAAAGTCTAAGAGCTAAGGGGTTGACAGGGTCTAGACTTAATGTGGATCGAGTGCCCTAATTGCTTCAAGGATAGGGCTGTAATTCATCTCCATTGAGTTACATTAGGCGTGAACTTGGTAGGATTACTATGAAACACTGGTTTAGGGTTTAGGGTTGTACAACTCGTATTTCACTTCTTGGTACGTCTTGGCTCTCTGCCTGCTGTCCTTTCGCAGGATCGGCTAACTCATCAAAGGCTCTAGAAAGTAGATCCCCCTCATGAGTTCTTAGTTCTTGTGCTTAGAGTTTACCCATAATGTTGTCCAGCAACCTACACCCTAACCAAACTGACTAAGCTCTGTGGGCTCTACTTACTAGGTCCTACCACGGGTCTGGGTCACGGCTTGCCTGTAAGCGAGAGCTAGAGACTGTTTAAGAGTGTGAACACTGGGCACTCCCTCACAGACGTTGAAGTAGAACGCTCGAACAATGGTAGTCTCCCCAAATAGGGGGACCCTAATGTAGACCCCAATAGACTCAAATCCTTAACATGGGGACCCCAACGAAGTGACTCTGATTTCAGGAAACCCTAAACCCCAAAACCCTCATATCCCTAAACTCCGTACAAACCTTATGAGCCCCTATGACCCTTTGAGGTTGCCCCTAATTGTGGAAGTAACGAAATGGCTCGACTTGATTTATCCTTGAGTTGGCCTAAAGGGTTTAGGGTTTAGCCATAAACCGTGAACCGCTTTTTCGTATAACGACAGCCTCCTAAACCCTGAACCCCTAAACCCAAAACCCAAACTAGCAGCGGATCCTTCAGGGAGGAGGGGGCTCCTGCCTGCGTTTAAGGTTTAGGGTCTGGCCTTCGGGTTTAAGGTTTAGGGCTAGGGGGTTGAGGGTCTGATGCAGGGGCTCCGGGGCTGTACCCCCGAAGACGATTTTCAAAAGAACTCCCGGTTGGGGCTCAGTGTTTGTCTAGGAGTGCCCAATATGATCCTCATATCACCCCTATATGATGCCGATATGAGCCAATGTAATCCAGGGTTCTTCAAACGGACGGGGGTACAACCCTGAAACCCTTGACTGATAATGTAGCGGCCTACCGAATCAGAGGCGGATTTGGGCGGATGTTCTACCATGGCTACATAACTTTTTGACTTGCAAATGCTACATACTACCAGAAGCTAAACTTAACCCCAATTGGGACTACACTGCATGAAAGCGGATATTTCGTGAAAGCCCTAGTCCAAAGACTTGGGTAGCTCCCAAAATTAGGATCCCATTTTGGCTACCTCTAAATATTTGGTAATACCTGGACCCCCAAAGTATGTAGAATAATGGCCTTTTGGGCTATTTTTAGGGGGTTTGGGCCATTATTTTACCTACCTTTGGGGGTTTAGGTATTGACTAAACCCTAAACCCTAAACCCTAAACCGTGTGGCTCACTTGTGGCCCAGGATCAATTGACTGACCTTCGGGAGAAGGCCTTCGCGCCTCGCCTGGTTCAGGGTTGAAGGTTTGAAAGGGTTCAGGGTTGAAGACGCGGTTTAGGGTTTAGGGTTTAGGGTTTAGGGGTTTGGGATTTAGGGGTTTAGGGTTTAGGGGTTTAGGGTTTAGGAGGTTTAGGATTTAGGGAAGGGATGATGAGTTGCCGGTTAGGGCTTGGAATATTAGGGGTATCTTTAAAGGAGTCATAGGGGTCATATAGGGTTATATATCTATATGTATATGTATAGGGTGGTAGGGTTCAGGATCTACCAAAATGGAAAGAACCGTTTCGGGGGTCCTTATAAAAAGGATTCAAGTATGTTGGGGTCTATATTGGGCTCGAAGTTAAGGGCTTTACGGCTTCAGGTCAAGACTTGGAGCTTAGGGTTCAGGGCTTCAAGTTGGGTTTAGGGTTTCAGGGTTTCGGGCTGAAGTTCAGGTAGGCGAAATATTGGGAATGCGTGGCTTACGTCAACAGGGAGAGATACCCATATCCTAACATGTTCGTTACTGCTGAGGTCAAAGAGGACAACATGCCTTCAAATTCATGAATCAATCGGGTACCTTCACCCAGCGTAAGCGCATAGACCTGGCAGTTCAATGACACATGCACGCTTCAAGCCATGCCTATTCGGAATATTCCTTGATTGTCCTGTGAAGAAACTCCTGCGTAAACCCTCGACCCTGGATCCTTCACTGAAGGCCTTCTTGACGCTGTAACAAACTGACACTGTAGCACAAGGTCCGAGCGCAACGCAGAAACATTCGGCTTTTTCAAGGGGTTCAAGGTTGTACCCCAAACCCTACTTGGAGGGTCAGGGTGACTTAGTAAGTAGGTTAACAACCCCTTTAACCCATATAGTAAGCCCATTTATCCCCATTATTAGCCTACTTACTAAGTCCCCATGAACCTCCAAGTAAACCCTTAAACCTGGGTGTAGGGATCCTTTGCAGAAGTTGGGGGGGGTTATTTTGGTCCATATACGGGCGGGGTTGGGGGGATCTTGAGGTCACCTTGACGGGGGGTTCGGGTGTACGGTTTGGGGTTTAGGGTTTAGGAGACCTGAAGGGTCAAACCCTGGAACCCTTGACCTTTTGCCCAATATCTTGGCTGCACAACACTGTACTCGCCCTAAACCCTACATGAACTCTAGCCGTAAAGCCTAAAGCCTAAACCTCGTACTCGGAAGGTTGCCCAGAAAACAAACAATCACGGCTTCCCTGCCCGCCGCCCCATACTACTCCCCGTTGCTTGTCTAGGGTTTAGATTCTCGTGTTGCCGGCCTGCTGAATTAACGTCAGGTATTCCTTCATATGAGCTATAATCCAAACCCCTAGTATCCCCCTTAATAACGCCTATAGTAGTCCCCTATATAAACCCTTGTATTATCCCCCTTTAAGGAGTCTAGACTATAGCTCATATGCCTCATCAAAGGGGAACCTAATCTAAGGGGACTCCAAAGGTTGGTGGTACCCAGGGAGGATGCCGAGGGAGCACGTGAAACAAGGTTTAGGGTTTAGGGCGTAGCCTGAGGTAAACCCTACCCCTACCCTCCCAGAAGCGAGGCAAAAGCCTATATGGTTTTGGTCAGCTTCTTCAGAACACAATAGTCACTTCTCCTAAGAACACTCCCCCCATGGACAAGACAAAAAAACAGCCGCCCTTCCGCCAAGATTTTCGAATCTATGACCGCAAGATGTTGGGAATGTTCATTGCTATAAATGGAGCTAGAGAACTTCGTTTAAGTGGCAGAGGAGTACTTGAAGGCTCAATTAACTACTGGATCGTAACTAGGCGTAACCCTAAACCCTAAACCCTAAGCCCTGTAAAGCCCAGTTGGAAGTAGTTTTTCCAAATACACACACCAAACCCTAAAACCTTGACAAGTTGTCGTGGAAGCTTGAGGCTGAAGTTGCGTTGAGACACAAAGCCCTGTAGTCCTCCTTAAGATAGAATATAGGGTTTTCTAGGGGTTATATAGGGTTATATAGGGTTCTATAGGGGTTATACAGGGATTATATAGGGATTATATAGGGTTATATAGGGGTTATATAGGGATTATATAGGCTCATATAGGGTTATGTAGGGATTACATAGGGTTATACAGGGATTATATAGGGTTATATAGGGGTTATATTGGGATAATGGAAAAGAAAATGGAAACTACTATTCAGGGTTTAGGGTTTAGGGTATAGTCCCCCTTAAGAAGACAGACTTTGGGGTATATGGGGATCTTATGGTGATATACACAAAGCCATATTCTATCTACTTAAGGGGAATATAAACCGAGTTCCCTAAACCTTGGGCTCTGCCCCCACCCAGCAACATCCTAGAATAGGGATCATATTAAGAGGTTCATATATCCTGCATGTTATAATGCTATAATGGGCCGTGGCAGTACCCAATCTAAGCGCTGAAGCCCACTTACAGACATACACACAACATTTACACCCCGATCAAATTGTACATTTAAGTCCACACGCACATAGAGGAGGGAGAGAGACAGAGAGAGATCTAAATATGTGTATATACGTGCACATATACACTGATTTTCCAACCCTCCCAGATATATACATGCTTCTATCCCGAAGCCCTGAAACCCGAGTCCTAATAAACCTGAGCTATAATCTAAACTCCTATAATACTCCCATATATCATCCCCTACATACCCAGCTTTAAGGCATGTGGATTACAGCTCATCTAGACCCTCGAGTTCTAATCCCTAAACCCTAATCAAGAGCTATCACGCCTTCTTTATGACGAACGGCAGGAAGGTCGCAAGAAGCTCTTGGTTGTCCTTAGTCCCTTCTCCCGCGGAAAGCACTAAGTTTAGGGTTTGGGGATTGGGGCTGCGGTTAGGGTTTGCGGTTGATGGGTTTCCCTACCCTAAGATGTAACAAACCTATAACCCTAGGCCCCAAACCCCTAAACCCTAATGACCAACCCAGGAAAAAGAAAGGGTCCTTTTTGCAGACTCAGGGTCGGCGATGCTCAGCACTCGTCGAACGTGCCTGTTATTCTAGGGTTCAGGGGTCAGAGCCCGTCTCAGAATTTCAACTAATGCAAGAGTTGTGGCTTAAATGTTAAACGCGCTCTTGCGCCTATAGTCCCCCTTAAGTAGACAGAATATGGCTTTAACTTGGGTATATTATAAAAAGATCCCCATATACCCCATATTCTATCTTCTTAAGGGGGACTAAACCCTAAACCCTAAATAGCAGTTTCCCTAAATCCTAAACCCTAAACCCTAACCTAAACCCATATTCTATCTACTTAAGGGGGACTATAGCTTAGGTGCGTTTTTTGTTTTCCGGCACGGGGGAAGCTACCCACCGAGAAGGTCCTTGCACAAAACCCGTGCCTGTCTGGCTTGTAGAGACCGGAGTGGGGTAAGTGGCCTTGGTGATGACAAAAATGCTGGAAGGGTTCAGGGTGTGAGGTTTGATGTCAAAGTTTGAGGGTCTATGCGTAGGGTAAAGAGCTGACCGCTTCCCCGAACGAACGCCCCCTCCTTCAACAACAAATATGTACCTCAACATCTGGACCACTACGAGGAAGATGTAGGGTTACAGCTATGGGGTTGGGATAAGGATTATATTATACTTCGGACCAACAGCAGGAGGGGTTCCCCACGGGGGTTTTTTATCAGGCTTATATAGCAGGTATAGTATATGGGGACCATGAGGAAGGTTGAGAGAGGTATATAAGCTTTCTACATCGTAACCTACTCCCAGTCTGTAAGTGTCCTAGACCCTAAACCCATTCTGTAAGTGCATTACTGGGTTGGCCCCTAAAACCCTTTGAAAAAGATAAATATATAGGGTCCCCTATTACAGCCATTAGGAAAAATATCAAATATCCCAGGGGCCTACCCAGATTAGATATATTAGGGTCCTCAAGCTTGACAATGGAGTTTTGGGGTTTCAGCTCTTTGTTTTTTGTTTGCAATCTATGGGTCTGCGCGGGGTCTTTGTAGGATTCTGTCTTGATTTCCATAGGGTACGGGGTATAGTTTTGTGGGATGCATTAGAAGCCGCTTGATCCATTCTGGGGGGTCGCTGTGATGGGGACTATATCATATCCTGAGGTACATAAGGCCGATGGGCCCAGCATAACCCTCATATGAACCCATGTAGTGTACCGAGGTTCTTTCAGGTTCTTTATAAGGATCCCCCTAAACCCTAAACCTTATACCTGAAACCCGAGATTGGGGCTTCGGTGGCAAGTCTGTCAAAGGCACAGGGATTCGTGTTCAGGGTCAGGGTACACCTTTTATAGAAGCAGAGGGCTAAGACCCTATAGAGTTTGGGATTCGGTCAACCCTTAACCTTCTTCGCGGCAGAGGGCTCAGCATGTCGTTCATTGGATAGATGACTGGAAGTATACAGCCCCCCGCTCCAAAGAGGAGTATAAGGCGCCCCATGGGTCCTTCCATACTCTCCTTGGGGATCTAGCGGAGCTACTTGGAGGTTCAGGTTACTTATGAGCTACTCATAACTGTACTTACCTAAACCCTAAACCCTCAAACCCTAAACCCTAAATCCTAAACCATTACCTTAAACCCTGAACCCCCTCACCTGCACCATGACCCAAGTAGAAGCCCTCTTAGTCCATAAACTGGTTACGATTGGATAGTAACTAGATCTACATTTAGGGTTTAGGGTTTAGGGGTTGCTATCTCGAAGCCCTAGACCCAAATCCCTGTTCAAAGAAACGGGTATTTAGAACCATTTTGGGGCTACAAGCATCCTGAAGCCTAATCCTTCCTTTCAACAGAAAAGAAAAAACTCAGGCTGGAAGCCCCTTAGCAATAGGATTTAGGGGGGGTCTTCTTGGTGCGTTTAGAGTTTAGGGTGTAGAGTCTGGGGCTTAGACTTCAGGTTTAGGGATTACATGACAAGGGGGCCCAAACAGGGAAGAACCTCTAAGAACCCCTGAGATACAATCAACCTGTGGAAGACTGCAAAAAGCCGCAGCGAAGAAAAACAACATGAAACGCGAAACCACAAACTCCAAATCAGGTCCACCCTAACCACCATGGGCTATTAGACCCTAAAATTCCCTACTAGGACCCCATTAAGGGTAGATTAAGGTACCCTTAAGGTCTAATAGCCCATATAGTGGAAACCCTAAGCCCTAAACCCTAAACCCGGCTAAAATCAGCTTAGGGCTACCAAGTTGGCGTAACCCCCGACACAAGCGCTCTGCAACACGGCATACTGAAATTGCCAGGACGGCTTCACTCTAGCGTATCTTTTATTTGCAACGCCTCTTTTCGGGATTAGTGCGTAAGGCCTAGGGTTTAGGGTTTTGGTGGGCTTAGGGCTTAGGGTTGAACCGTAGAGAAAGTGAAACGTAAGCCGGGTTCATATGACTTATTTTCTAAATGCTAGAAGATTTTGGTATTCCCGAACCCCCAACTTAGGACTCCATGCATATCATGCGATTTTAATAGGGCTTGTCTTTGGGGGGAAGCGGGGTCCAACGATCCTTTTGGTTGCATTGGGGCTTCTCCAGAAATTCGCGCCCGACTTTCGCTGGAGGATGCCCAAATCCGCCGAGCGGCAGTAAGTACATTGCGCACCAGATGGGCATGTGCCTCCCTTCGCAATGTGCACGCATGGCCTGCGAATTGTGTGGGGTTTGGGGCTTAGGGTGTTGGGCGCGGAAATCCCAACTAAATTGACATCAAGATTCGCATTAGGGTTTGCGATTGAAGGTGTGAGGGTTGGGAATGGAGACACACAAAACATATGGAGCATGAAGCGGAATCTGGTTCCTTTAGGGCTTGTATATTTTCACACGGCCTTTTCCGCCTGCACGACGAAAGACAGTTGTCGGCTGGGGTTTTACAGATTAATCGTCCGGTGTCTCTCTCCTCATGGCCCAAAAACGCGCCGAGAGTCTAAGACTTCCAGGCTACATGAGCTACTGCAGCACTCTAAGGTTCTTCTGGACACACAGGAACGTTGGGGGTATATTCTCCTACACCTTCTAAGCGAACAACATGGGCAATTCTTTAGGGGAAGTCGCGTCTGTCAAGCAACACTGAGGGGTCTTTCATTGCTAGGTCCCTAGACCCTAAACCAAACCAATCCTGGGATCACGACAACTCATGCCAAAGGGCTCCCTTCGAAGGGTTTGTCGTCCCCCTGAATTAGATAGAATATGGCTAATATGGCTTTGGGTATATGATAATAACATCCCCATATGCCCCATAATCTATCTACTTCAGGGGGACTTTTGGGTTAGGGTGTTGAAGCGCTTTTTGGGCGCGTCCCAAATTTATGGGTACCATTTTGGAGGTCTTAGGGTTTAGGGTTATTAAGGACTGTAGTATTGGGGGGTCTATATCGGGGTCCCCCTGTTTATGGGAACTACCATACAAGGTTGAAGGTTTCAGGTCTAGGGTAATGTACCTAGTGGTGGAAGTCTCTTCTGGGTGCAGGAACGGCAGTGGAACGAAAGCCAGGAAACAGAAACTCGAAGGGGCTGCATAATAATGCAGGTCAGCGCAGTCAGCCGCGGTGGAAAAAAGCTTAAGCCCTAAACCCTAAACCCTAAGCCTATAAACCCTAAACCCTAAACGGCTAAAGGTGCAGGGTTTTGGGTGCCATTCAGCGTCACAGGCCACAAATCGAAGTTCCGCAAACCCCATACGGTAGGGGCCCAAATGATGTCCAATATCGTGTTGGGGTCTGTTTGAGGTACCCCCGCAAATTACCATATAACTATACAAAGAAACTAGGACCATAAAAAAGCAGTCATTCAGGCTTCTGCATTACAATCACCCCTTTGTGAAGCCTCGGCCAACACCTAGAAAGATTGTAAAGTCTTGAATTTGGGGTTTTGAGCTTTTAGTTTTGGGTGTTGGGTTTTGGGATTATTTGGGGGCGCGGGTTTTCCTTGCGGCCGCCGAGAGGCCCTAGGGGCCCCTGGAGGCACCTCGAGGCTTTGGGGTCCAGGGGCTCCACGCGGTTTAGGGTTTTAGGGTTTAGGGTTTTAGGGTTTAGGGTTTAAGCTTGTTTTCTACAGAACCTTTTCTCCACCGACCACCAGCACAGAACACGAGGGTTTAGGGTTTGAGGCTTCTTAAAATGGTGGAGACCTCTTAAGGGCCTCTGGAGGCCTGTAGCTCTCAGGCGTCTAAAGGTCTGCGGTCCCTGGATGAAAAAGGATTCTGGGAGGGTTGGGTAATACCAAA
This sequence comes from Symbiodinium pilosum, assembly GCA_905231905.1. Classification (NCBI taxonomy): domain Eukaryota; class Dinophyceae; order Suessiales; family Symbiodiniaceae; genus Symbiodinium; species Symbiodinium pilosum. The sequence goes on along the minus strand of CAJNIZ010048041.1, from coordinate 17,974 downwards.
CTTGTATAGTGATGTAAGAAGCCTCGCTAACTTCCAGCTGCAGCTAATTGTGATCCCTAAACCCTAAGCCCTAAACCCCAAGCCCTTAACCCTAAGCCCTAGACCCTAAACCCTAAGCCCTAAAAACAACAAAAACCCTAAGCCCGCATGCCTGCTGCAGAGATGGGGATGCCCAAAACCTTGGTTGCTGTTGAGATACTTGAAGTAAGATACCAAAATATAGGGGTTATAGGGTTATATAGGGGTATACAGTGTTTACGGTTAAGGAACTGGAATTAAGTTACCTTATCATGGATATATACATATATAGGGTTCAAGGTTTCGGGTTAGGGTTATCATACTGGGTATCCATCCATCCATACATACATACATACATACATACAGACAGACATACAGACATACATACAGACATACAGACATACAGACATACAGACATACAGACATACAGACATACGGACATACGGACATACAGACAGACAGACAGACAGACAGACAGACAGACAGACATACAGACATACATACATACATACGTACGTA
>CAJNIZ010048040.1:23441-33625 GCA_905231905.1 Symbiodinium pilosum | reverse complement strand
TTTTCCATTCTCCCTATATAATCCCCATATACTATACTAGTTTTCCATCCTATTCTCCATTGCCCCTATACAACCCCCCTTGGAAATCCCCGTCATGGGCTCGTGAGGGTTTCCAAGGGGTTTCTATCTGACCTTTGACAAGATCTGTCAGATGCACCGTACATTTTAGGGTTCCCCAAAATTAGGGGTACCATTTGGGGGCGCCCAAAAAAAGGATTATAGTATATGGGGGTCCCCTTATTAAGGGAAATTACCACACTGCCAGTAGATTCTTATGAGCGGCAACCTACAGGACTCGGGGTCTTGAGTGCGGTCCCCTGGAGCATGGGCTTTGAGCTAGGAATTCAATTGGACTATAGTGTGTTGGGGTACGGGGTAATACAGGGATAATTGGGATTTTATATTGGGGTAATATTTATATAGGGGTCAACCAACGTTTAATTACTTCAGACAGGGCACAGACATCGTTGGGAGCCCTATATCCTTTGAATAAGCTCCCCTACCCCTGTACGTATGATTGAGGATAAATTCCCTGAGCCTTTGTTCACCAATTAAACCCTTGTATAAATGCTGCTTCTATTTCAAGTTCAAGCTTCTTTTTCATTGTTGCTGGGCCTAAACCCTTTTAAACCCTAAACCCTCTTCTTTACTTAAGGGGTGCTGGGCTCTCTGGGTTGGCAACAGACCGGCATGCTGCTCAGGAGCTTAAGTTACGTAAGTTGCCCTACAATGAAGATGAGAATGCATTTGGGTCTATGTTGGGTGCCTGTGCTTATGGAAGCTCACTGTTGGAGTTCCTGCAACCCAGCAGACGCACCTAAACCCTAAACCCTACTGTAACCCCTTAACCCTAAACCGCTACTGGCAGCGCCTGGAGGTAGGTGTCTAACACTGTCTGGCTGAAGCGAGTTCTGTCCTGGTCATGGCCGGCTTTTCCCTGGGACTAGGGTTTATTTGGAGGACCAGGGGGGCTGAGCAAGTAGGCTCATAACTCTTATAAGCCATATAGTAGTCCCAGTTAGCCCCACTAATCATTAACCTACTCACTAAGTTCCCCTGACCCTCCAAGTAGGGTTTGATGGCAAACAGGGGTATCCTCTTTAAAGGTCTAGTCATCCTGGAATTCTATGTATGGATGTCTGGCAAACCGCAGCTTGCAAGAAAAAAGCTCCCACAAATGTAATTCTACCTACACAATGATGCCCATAGCCATTCTTTACTATGACTTCAAAGTTTGGGGAAGCCTGCCATACATGTACGTGCAGCCGTACGGCTCCTAAACCCTGAGTTCGTAACCAAACACGAAACCCTAAACTGCAGCATGCAACCCATAGAGACACAGGAGTCCTCAATTGTAGAGTGGTGGTTTCAAGTTTTAATCTTCCAAAATCGGAGACCCAGTATGTACCCTCATCAATATTCGCAAGGAATCCTACATATACTCATGAACAACTTCGAATGCCAATGAGAATCATACTGAAACTACTTGAGATAGCGTTTAGGTTTGGGCTTCTGAGCCATAGGACGATGCAAGTATGGGGCTTATCACTCAATTTCTACAACCTCAATGAATCCGTAAAACCGTATAAATCCTTAACCCCTGAATCCTAAATCCCTACAGACTAAAGTCTTAAAACCCTGAACCGATCAACGCCACATCCCTGAACCCTTATCAATTGCAACAGAGCAGCCGGGCAGGACAACTTCTCCACATGGTAAACCACGCCTGAAGTAGGGGGTCTCGCATGTAGGGGCAAACTCTTCAACCCCCTGGAGATGGATGATCACAAAGGGATTCTGGGGGGTGGTCGGTGGTGGGGAATTTTAAGGGATTGTTTTTTTAAGTTTCAACTAGGAAGTTTCAAAAACTAGGGGCCTTCCTTTCTCTAAGCCCTTGCTATGCAGTCATATGCTAGTCATTCAGAATACCTGTCCTCAAAATGGCCATACGGTAGGTTCTCTTGTTGGCTAGGATCTCCGTTGAAGGACGTGTAAATCCAGTGGTCCCTTCTTTGCAAGTGCCTTCAGAACAACCCCCATATGTTCCCGGTATGAAGTTCTGTGAAGCCAATAGTCCGCGGCCACTGCAGGCGTACATCTCTTGCTTATGAAACGTTTTAGGGTTTAAGGTTGGGGTAGTTATCACAACTGAAGGGCTGAAAAGAGTTATCTGATCCGGGACCCCCGGCACTCCAACAAAGGACGACTAGCTGCTTAAAGTTCGAAACTGTAGGCCCCTCAACCCTTACCCTTAAACGACGCCTCAGCTGTAGTTCCGCGTCACTCAGGCCTACCAGTACTTGTGGAAGCGCCGCTCGCGGATTACTTGGTAGGTTCTGAAAATCAGGGTGGGTCACCCCAGGTACAATCGAATCACAATGAAAAGGACGTCGCAAAAAAAGCCCCCAACTTTTGGCAACCCCAGTTGGTTCCAATGCCAAACGCGCGAGGAGCCTAATCGGAAAGCTTACAACAGCCCTAAGCTAGCCGGGAACCCTGGCACAGAGCGTAGAACTTAGTGTGTTAGGGTTTACGGTTTGATGGTGTGGGTCCAAGTTTTGCACTGCAAAACAGGACTGCAACAACCAATTTCTGGAGCACGCTTCGCCACCTGCAGAAACACCGCCAGGCTGATTTTGTAGGGCTTGAATAATTACCAACATCACTTTGAGGTCAATTAGAGGTACCCTTTACCATCATCGCTATAAACGGAATCGGGGACCAAAATATTGGTAATTATTTGAGCTTGTGCAGTATATAACCCCTGCATACACGTAGTTTCCATTTCATCTTCCCTTTTCTTCATCATGTGATTCTCCATTAGTGGTTGTATTGACTTCGGCATCTATTGAGCGAAGTGGCTGGAGAAGAGGACGCAGCCGATGCCCAGGAAAAACACTAAGACGCTCAGTGCTTGGCCACTGTTGCCTTACCAGGTCATGGCTCATAAAGGTGCTGGGTAGGCTATGTAACATCTTTATGAAGGTTATCAAGGCAGCATACTAGAAGACCATGGGAGGGCATCAATTTCAGCCCATGGAACTGCTCAGCAGCGAAACGTGACCTACATTTCTGTACATGTCAATCATGTAGGCATTGATGCAAGTGGGAAGTCACGTTTACCCGGGATTGGTGGAGATGGAAAGTACTGGGGTGTGCCAGCTAAGTTCAAAATCTTGGTTGAGGAAAAGGTTTCAAGCAGGTCTTGGCCAGTCCTTTCGCATGGACTACTGACTTCTATTATTGCTTGTCATCATGACCTATTGGAAAGTAAGTAAGTTAATAACTGGATAACTGGGATTGGTATGTAGATTATGGAACTCATAAGCATACTTATCAGGTCCCCCTGGTTCTCCAAGTGCGAATAATTCTGTTGGGCCCGGCTTCTTGCAGCTGGCGAAGCATCTGTAAGACGCAGCGCGTAGAGCCACAAGGACATTCAAAAACAACATCCTGGCGCGGGGCGCCACAACAAAAGCATTGCAGTCTAGCATCAGCTTTACGGCCCTTTGCGGAGAGGGCCCCTCAACGCCAGCATCATGAGCATCAGGAGCAAAACCCTCAGCGCAGAACGCCCTGCAACGCCAGCATCATCAGAATCAGCTGAAAGACTCTCGGCGCAAAGCCCCACAACGCCAGCATCATCGGCATCAGCTGCAAGACCTTCGGCGCAGAACGCCCCACAACGCCAGCATCATCAGCATCAGCTGCAAGACCCTCGGCGCAAAAGACCCCGTGACGCCAGCATCATCAGCATCAGCTGTACGACCCTCAGCGCAGAAAGCCCCACAACACCAGCATCAGCTGCATCAGCTGCAAGACCCTCGGCGCAAAACGCCCTACAACGCCAGCCTTTTTAGCATCAGCTACAATGTCAGCATCACCAGCATCAGCTGCACGACCCTCGGCACAGAAAGCCCCACTGCGCCAGTATCATCAGCATCAGCTGCAAGACCCTCGGCGCAAAAGACCCCATGACGCCAGCATCATCAGCATCAGCTGCAAGACTTTCGGCGCAGAACGCCCCACAACACCAGCATCAGCTTCATCAGCTGCAAGACCCTCGGAGCAGAAAGCCCTACAACGCCAGCATCATCAGCATCAGCTGCGAGACCTTCGGCGCAGAAAGCCTCACTGCGCCAGCATCATCAGCATCGAAAGCCCTATAACGCCAGCATCATCAGCATCAGCTGCAAGACCTTCTTCGCAGAAAGCTCCACAGCGCCATCATCGTCATCATCATCAGCATCAGCTGCATCAGCTGCAAGACCCTCGGTGCAGAAACCCCCAGAACGCCAGCATCATTAGCATCCGCTGCCAGACCTTCGGTGCTCAAAAAGCACCACAACGCCAGTATCATCAGAATCAGCTGAAAGACGTTCGCACAAAGCCCCGCAACGCCGGCCTGTGCATCAACTCTCTTCGTTTTCACCTGCCCGGTCTATTGGGTTCGCATTCTGGCGCCGCCTGAGCACTGAATTCATTGAGCATGCCTGATAGCACCATAACAAGGAATAAGAATACCTACCCCGCCCCCAGTAATGAACAACGACAGCATCTATAATACCCTTATATGTGGTATGAAGAAAATTTCGTCCCCAAAACTGCACACCCAACACATACACTTACGAACTTCCTGAGGAACCCTATATACACTCCTACAACACCAATAAAAAAACATACTTCACATATAGGTTAGGTGGAATTATCCTTATTGTCATTAGGGCGCCATAGGGAGTCAGGCGGAGGTGAGTAAGCCTTGTAGACTAGAACCACAGCTCCAAGGACGCACGAAGCTTTCACTAAATAGATCCCCATAGCAGACCCTAAACCGTACCCGCTAAATCCTAAACAATGCAAGTGCAGTCTTTTCCATCTGATTTTCCATTCATGGGTTAGGAACCCTGATAGAACCCATAAATCCGAAAAACATCAAGATGTCTCTGGTGCAGGCCAGGGTGCCCAGGGCTACCATCATCCTTTGATGCTTCAGAACAGCTAGCACAATCAAATGCCAGTCTGAACTTTGCACAGAACAAACTTTTAAACCAGAAACCGTAAACCATAAAACCTAAACAGCCCTAGCCAAAAGCAAGAGAAACGCGCAACACCTTCCAGAGCACAGGCCAGTGTCATTTTCAGGCCGGTTGAATAACGCCCAAGCCTGAAAGCAAGCGCGATAGCCCATTCAGGACTTTTCTACATCCCGTGCCCTTACCGATACCCCCCCCCCCCACCCCCGTAAGAATGAATTATATTCCCCCAAACAATACCAGTATTATTTAGGAGCATGTATGTTCTCATTACAATCAGGGGTGGTGATATATTAAACAATGTTGGGTCACACTTGCTAGGAAGAGACATGCGAGATGAGTGAAGGGCGGATACTTGGGCACCTACTCTACACAGGGGTCTAAAGGATGAACAGTCTTGCGGTCCTACAGTAGGAGATATGTTAGCCATAGCCTACACTCCTAGTATCCCCTTGATACTCCCTATAATACTTCCCTATATAATCCCCTAAAAAAAACATTCAGAAGTTTAGATGATAGCTCTTGTGGGGTTCAGGGATTCTACGCCAGTAATGGGCTGCTACACTTCCCGGGACTTGGGCCTGTCTGGACTTACGTCCGGTCGTCAGGCTTAGACCGCTGCAACCACAGTTTATGGGGTTAAGGGCTTTAGGGCTTTAGTGTTTCAGGGTTTAAGGCTTAGGGAAAGCCTGCAGCAACAACCTGCCAATGCAGTTAAAACTGTATGTGCTATTCGCTGAGTCTCCGTGGCCAAACAGGTTGACCTTATGACTATGGCGGGATCACCCATACACGAAGAAAGCTTAAGGTTAGCTACCCAGCTTCTAAGAAGTAAAAAAAAAGGAGGGGCGGCCAACAGAGCAGGGAGTGCGCCAGGCTAGGACTTAGGTGTCCAGTTAGGGATTAGGGTTTAGGGACCCACTGGACAGGCAAGAGCACATACTTCTGCATTATTGCTGGTACTGTGAAAAATCAGATCTACATCTGCTCCAGACGATCAGCTTTATGAAGGGTTCAGGGCTTCCGGCAATACCCTTCCCCAAATAACGCGGACCCCCTTAGAAGGCACAAAAGTCTTTCCAGGGCCGTTTTGCAGATTGCATGTTGGTTTGGGTTGGGGTGCAGCGGCCTTTCTTGACTTCAGGTCTGAACTACCCCTAGGCCCTAAACCTTAAATCCTACATCCTAAACTCAAAAATCCTAGAGCATCCAGGCGGCTTGAAAATTCGAAAAAGACGTACAAGCCGAACAGCACGGATGAAACCTCGCCCATGGAAGGAAGATGTCTCGAACGGGGGGGGTGGGGCCTGGGGAGCACAAGGGGATTGAGGGGTCTATATTACAGGGATTACTCCCCTCCTCATAGCGATAACCCACCCACCCCGTAATATGAAAAAGTTCCCACTGTGGGGGTTGGCAATTATTCCCGCTTTCCTGTACTATACTAAACTATACTATACGATACTCTACTATACTCTACTAGTTGATGGACTTCATCTGGGGTCAGGGAGACTGAGTGAGTAGGTTAATCGCAGGAAACAGTCGGGCTATAGTATAACTTGTAGGGATTAGAAGAATGTCTACTGAGCCCCAGTATTAATAGTAGCTCCTACCCTGAGCCCTAAACCATGAAACCTAAACCCTGAATCCTAAACCCCAAACTCTAATCCCGAATCCTAAACATTAAACCCGTTCAAGCCGGTGGCCTATGGCTTGACCCGACTGCAGGACCACGATCACGAAAAAGGGAAGCACTGCTACAACGTCCACAATGTTCATGGGCGTCCTCCCGGTTTGGGGTTTAGCGTTGAGGTTCATGGGCGTCCTCCCGCAGATTTGCTTACTGGTGGCTAGTAGGGAATAAGGGAATGTATTTTAAAGGGGTTATATGTGGATTCTCTTCCCGTTTTCCCTACAAACCAGCAGTAAGTTTGGGCTTGAGGGGTTATGGTTTAAGGTTTAGGTTTCATGGGCGTCCTCCTGCAGATATGAGTCTTCAGGGTACGCACAGGAACCCTATAAGCTTTTCACATCGATTCGCCGAATTTCTGCCATCTGCGTACAGTCCTGATAAACGTCCAGATTGGGACTCCGGTGACATCAAATACCTGTTGCACAACAAACGCGCGTGGCTTGTCTAGCAAGCGCCTTATTCAACAATCTCTGGTGCATCCTGATCCAATCTTATCCCCCCAGAACCCTCACAGGGCAAAAGTCTGAGGCAACAACTGATGTTCTCAATGCTCCAGGCTATGAATTTCTAGGCACTTCGAGAAGAGGCACGAGAAGTCTTGCAAGATACTCCATGAGGAAGACCACGGTGAAGAAGCATTCGGAAGCTATCCTCAGGTTACTATATTGTAATGGAAAATATGGAAACTACTATATCATAGGGTCTATTTAGGTGATATTGAGTTTTTTAATAAGGATGTTACCCCAATATTTCGAGAATCAAATGGAAAACACAACGGAAAATGAAATGGGAACTGAGGGGGGTTATAGGATAGAAACAATATAGGGATTATATTGAGGATGTATTGGGATAATGGAAAAGAAAATGGAAACTACGATAGTATACTGGGGTATATAGGGGATATATTGGGACAACGGAAAAGAAGATGGAGACTACTATTTAGCTTCTGCAGAGAAGTCATTGTGGGCCTACCTGGTTTGAACAATGGAGGATCTTGAATCTTAGCTATCGGAACATGATTGTTGGGATTGTATGTATGTAGGGTCTACATAATTAGTACTTAATTAGGATAGGCTTTTGGGTTTATCTACTACGGCGCATAGGGGATAAGATTGGTACAGTACAGCAAAAGCTGATAGGGGAAGCCACTGAAAGTGAAATTGAAGGTTTTGCCGAATGCAAACAAAAGGTGTGCGGAGACTGATGGTGACGAATGGAGGATTTAGGTTTCAAGCTGTTCTGAAACCTTTGCACGCAACGCACATGCAACTGCAAGAGCCGAGACTGAGGGCTCGTCCAAAACTCTTCCTTGGTTGCACTGTGGCACTGAGCGCGTGTCTGCCATCTTCTATGAGAGATACAGCTACAGAAAGCTCTTCTTGGTTGTCGAAGGAGGTACCATGCTGAATTGGCAGCTTCCATGCATAGGGGGTCAATTCTAATTATTGGGCGGCCCCAACATGGTACCCGTAATTTTTGGGAAACCCCCATTTGAAGGCTGCAAGTGAAACTGTGAGCAGCAACTCCCCTATTTGCTCCATGAGGCTGCTCTCTACATAGATGCTAATCTCGCAAACGAAGCTGGAACCCCATAAACCAAAGAATTTAAGGTGGGACCCAAGTCGGACCCAACATTGACAACAATATGCAATCCAGACATGCCCCCTATAAAGGTACTATTGTCCCCTTGGCAAAATACCTCCGGCCAAACCTAAAATCCACTGGATAATGTGTCCCGTTTTTCTGGGCAGTAGTCTTTATACCGCTCTTTTTGGGGGTTCCATTTTGGCTGGTTCCTTTGGGAGAGGGTGAATTCTGAAGGTGCTCCATTTCAGCTGCAAGCAAGGAACTGGCACAGCTCGAAGCTCGGGCATTGTCTCCAGCATGAACAAAGCGATGGAAAGGACGATGCAAGCCTTGGAAATCAGATGGAGAAGTTCCATAAACAGGGAGCCCTTACATAGACCCTAACTCACTATAATGTTATAGGGGCCCTAACTCTATATATACTCCAGAGTGCTTATCAAAGGGGCCTCAACATAGGCCATTTTATACCATAGTCCCGATTAGAGGGTCACTTACTACAGGTGCTCTACTTCCGCAAACAGGGACTCTCATTTTGGAGACAGACCCCCAAACCTCTCCTAGGGTTTAGGGTTTAGGGTGCTGCCCACAAGACATGGGAAGAGCCAAAATCTTCCCCTGAGCCCTGAACAACTGCACACTTTTACTGTAAAGATCATGAAGCAAGGCACCAGATCTACAACCGCAAGCATTGAAAGCTACTCCCAAAACGTTGGGTTTAGGGTTTAGGGTTTAGGGTGGGCTCATACCGCTCGGAAAAGCTGTCTTCCAGGCGATGAAGCCTGACCACATATAGGTTGATTGTGTTCCCCCAGTCAGTCTTGCTATCTTACCTTTGTCATTAGGATGCTAACATGTTGTGTTACCATTTCCTGGCCAGAGATTAGTATTGCTATCCTGTTATCATGTCTATTCGGATAATACCCAGATACCCTCAGCACTTTACTCTAAACTAGAAGCTATATTATAAGCCCTCAAGACGAGAAAACTGCACAAAGAAAGACCCAAGCCTAAGCCCGTAACCCTAAATCCTAAGCCCTAAACCCTAAACCCTAAATCCTAAACCCGTAACCTTAGATCCTAAACCCGAAGCTCCAAAACCCTGAGCCCCTCCAACGGCTAAGCAGCAAAGATCACAATGGAAAGAAGTCTCGCCGCGGCGCCTTGTACTGGTCAAGCAGATCTACAGGAATTTACGTGGCCCTTTTTAAAGGGGTGATACAGGATGTTTGGGAAATCTAACAGTACATGGGGGATCTACGTGTAAGAATAGTAGGTCTATACCAACATGGCTCTAAGCGTTTAGGATCTTGGCTTCAGGATCTAAGGCTAAGGGTCTAAAGGGACCTGGCATTTGCTCAAAAAACTTCATCGGTTAGGGTTTAGGGCTGGGGGCATCTGGTTGTCATCCTAATAGACGTGGTCAGAGGATAACAGTACGTCTTGTCCCCAAAGTAGCCATACGATAGGTTCTCTTTCTGGTTAGGGTCCTCCTTTTAAGAAACTGTGTTCCCATCACCTTCGCAACAACACCAACCTCAGTAAGCATATAGAATCTTGCCCGAGTTTTTATTCCATGAATAGCTTCTGGCCTTAATGGGTTCAAGGTTGAGGAATTTGGGCTTTGGGGGGTTGAGGGATGTATCGTTTAAGGTACATATAATGTCAAGACTGTGAAGACACTGTAGGCAATTACGTGTCTGTAACTTGGGGTTGTTCTTTGTAGATTGGGCCTCATACCAGAAAGGGGGAACATAGCTTATACACATACACCCGTATAAAAGCTTACATAACCCCTATAACGCCCTATAGTCCCAGCTTCGATTTCATCTTTCCATGTGTTCCAGCAATGTGCATATATATATATATATGCA
>CAJNIZ010048040.1:0-22842 GCA_905231905.1 Symbiodinium pilosum | reverse complement strand
AATGCGCGGGTCTCGTTTCAGCAGATAAGGCCGCATTGCTTTTGAGAGGTGTGTGTACCCCTCCGAAATTTAAAGCCAACCTTAAGGAATAGGAGGCATCCTCAAGCAAGGGGCTACAATTTTCTTGAGATACACAAAAACCGGTGGATCTTTGGGGGGGGGGGTACCATATATATATATGCATCTTTTATCTGTTTGATTTATATATATATATATCATACACATAAAGTGGAGAACGCAGCCGTGAGGCCAGAGCTTGGCGGGCCGAGGAGGAAGACATAGCTTGTACATATACACCCATATGAGCTATAGTCAGCTGTAGTCTAAGCTCCTTAAAGGAGGGTATATAGGGGACTACTATAGCGGGCATTAAAGAAACCCTAAACCCTAAACCCTTAGGAGTTTAGATTATGGCTCATATAAAAACCATTTCATCTTGCCACCCGTGCTCCTGAAGTGCGTGTGTGGGTGTGTGTAAACGGTTTTTAGGGGTTTAGGGTTTAGGGTTTAGGGTCCCTGCATAGGGAGACCCCACCACAGACCCCACAATACTATAGTCCTTATTCTTGGGGCCCTCAAAAAAGTACCCTTAACTTTGGGAAACCCACATATATAGTACGCACAAAGGGGAGAATGCAGCTGTGAGGCTAGAGTTTGGCTCTTCCAGTAGGAAGTAGAGCTCGACCCGCAGAGGCTGAAGCCCTGGGTCTTCGGCTGGAGAAAGTTTTCAGATATGGGTAGTTTAGAGGTATAAAAGATTATGTAGATAGAGGTATTCGGGGTGAATAGTGGGTAGGGGGCTTGAGCTGCTGGATGTTCAGGCTGAGTTTTGCGGGCTCTATAGTTGGGTCTACAGCGCAGGAGAATACGTGCTAGGAAGCTTTATCTAAGCATACTTGCAGGGTAAGGGGGGGCTTAATAAGTATACTTATGGCCCTTATCGCCCACAGAATAAACCCAGTTATCCCCAGTATTGACCTACCTACTAAGTCCCCCTGACCCTCCAAGTAACTGCAGCATGCTCACTACGAGGCCTGGCACGAGATTCTTGCAAACATGAAATCCTCGGGCTTTAGTCAAATGCTCGGGCCTCTCAACTTACACCCTGCCCATTTATAGAGAACGATCCTAGGCTAAGGATCTTGATGTGAAAGTCGTTTCCACCTTCAACTTCGCGAATGCGGCAGTATTCAGCTTCGATAGTCCAACAGTTGATCATCTGCTGCATATGCGGTGACATGGTAAGCCCCGGACTCTTGGGAAAGCACGGATACACCGGAGAGTTCTGCAAGTACTCCTCTCTCATCTTCGCGATCTCCACGCTGTCAGGCCTGCATAGCAGTGTGGAAGCACCAGGCAGCATCGTGGGCCCATTCGATCAGTGCCCACTTATATGTGTAGGTGAATCTCGGCGAATACAGGTCCCACTCTTTGCAACATGCTTGTATGCATAAAATTGACTCTTCCTCTGCCAAAACTGCCTCTGTAAGGCACTCCACCGGTGACTTAGCCTTCCCTTCATCTGAGGGCCGGGCATCGAGAACTTCGTCTTGCTCGCCTCTTCCCATCGAAATGGGCATCAGCGCAACTATTCAGGGCTTGAATGTGGTTCAAGGTGCTCAGTTCTGAGGTTTAGATTTTCCTGTTGCGCATGATAAGAAAAGTGATTTCTGCCCTAAACCCTGAACCCTTTGTTGCATAGAGCCTGAACTCTTTCCCTAGCCCTTTGAGCCCCAAACATCAGATTCCTGATCCATAAACCCCGCATAAGCCCTATGTATGGTCGACCTGCCTACCTCTACATATCCAGAAGTACATCCATATAACCCCTACATATCCCTACACATTCCTACATACCCCTACCCCAACCTCTACCCTTCTGCCAACCGAGTTGTCATGACCCGAGAGCCCCTCAACCCTAGACCTGAACCGAGGTGCCATGACTCGAGAGCTAGAGGTCTGACGCCCACCAGTGATTCGGCTGGCAGATGCTTCCTGGGCTTTTTAGGTTTAGGGTCTTGAGCTCAGGGGTGAAGGGTTTAGAGTTTAGGGGTTTCAGGGTTTAAGGTTTAGAGGTTCAGTGTTTAAGGGTTAAGGCTTCAGGGTTTAGGGTTTGGGGGTATCGAGATTCTGGCGGTAAAGAACGATATATCGGGATACATATATACATATATACATATAGAAGTATATGGAGCGATATGTAAAGATATGTCAGGCTGGGCTGGGGTTTCCAAAGGGCTTAAATACAAGGCTTTTAAGGGATATGAATGAAGCTTGCAAGCGGTTGAAATGGCGTTTACGTAGGGTTTGGGGCTTAAGGTTTAGGGCTTACGGAGGGTTTGGGGTTGAGGGTTTCTTATGGTTTAGGGTTGAGGGCTTTGAGTTTAGGGTGTTGAGTTTGAAGCTTGCATGAGGTTTGGGGCTCAGCGTTTAAGGCTTAGGGTTCCGGGCTCGGGGCTGGAGTGTACGGCTTCAAATTTGGATCATTCCGGCTGCTACATTACTTGTGCTTTCAAACTGACACTAACATGTGCTGCTCAGGCGCCAACTTATGCCAAGTCAAGACTTGACTTCCACGGCAAAGCAATGCCCCAACCCCAACAGCAAATGAGGACATGGGAAGACATGATAAGGTTGTAAGAGACATTTGCTATTCCCCCCCCCCATACTACATCTTCCTAATTCATGACAGTATGCCTTAGCGGGAATATTTGATATTAGGGGGTGGGGTTGTAACATAAACGGGACAGAATTGCATGAGGGAATCCCCAAAATGGAGAGCCCTCTTTTGGAGGTCCGTTTAATAAGGATCATGATATATTGGGGTCTGGATGGGCCTCCCACTCATGGAAACCTCCACATATGATCAGCTCACTGGCATCACCGGTGAGACTTTTGAGCATCGCTTGTTACTGCTTGATCTGAGTTTTTTCTTTTCATGCCTCCTGACTGTGACTCTTAAGGCTCTATTGGCGACAAGCCGCTTCAACTGTTGAAGGAACATCTCAGTCATTGTGATTGCTTATGACCACTGCCTGAGGGGTGGCATTCGGAAACCCCCCCCATCAGGAATTACAGAAGCCCCCCTTTGGGACTGAATAGGGGTTGCTTTGAGAAGCTCCTGTATGATTGCTGCCACATCTGAGGTCCCAGCTCTCTCATCGCCTTCTTCATGCCTTGCAAATAAAGGCTCATTAAAAGCGACCCCGGCAAGCCCGTGCTTACAGCTGGTAAATAAGGGATGAATGAATGGGTTATAGGGACTATTGAGGAGGATTAGCTAGGGAGTACTAGAGGGATCCAATCTTTCATTCCCTTCTTACCATCATTGAGCATAATATGACTGCCAGAAATCTGCCATAAGGTCAGCCAGAATGATAAGAGCAATGACACCAGATGTTTTAATCCATGGCCCCTGAGCCCTAGTTCGCATCCCATCGGGCTCGCTCTATGCGTCCACAATTTCCGTGTCATCTGTTGCTCCATTACGAACTAGACCCTCTCTCCCCTAAACCCAAACCTTGGATACTGCCCCCACCCACTAACAGTCTATAGCAAGGGTAAGATTAAAGGCTTTTCTGCTATAACAAGTGTCCAAATGTTGCTAGGGGGGCAATATCCAACCCAAACCCTAATCTGCGAACTCCAACCCCTAAAAACCAAACCCTGGGCCCCCAAATCCCAAACCCTATATTTCCCTAGACATCCCTATATATCCCTCTACAGGCATTAACCCTGCTTGCACCCTGCATGCCCCTATATAACCCCCTACGTCCCTACCCCTAAACCCTAAACCTATGATCCGAAACGCAAACCGCAAATCCTACACCCTAAATCCTAAAGCCTCAAGGGCCTCAATCCTGGAGCCAAAGCCCTCAACTCGACATCCCTGGTGGGTTTGGTTTGGCTTGGTTTTTTTCGCAGGCCTCGAGTCGCCCGAGAGTTCTCTCCTCATTGGCTCATCGGGGGCCGCGGCGCATTTGGACCCATCGCCCAAGGAGCTTTAAGAGGCACAGGGTTTAAGGATTTAGGGTTTAGGGTTTAGGGTTTAGGATTTAGGGTTTAGGCATCTAGGATTTAACGTTCGGAGTTGAGGATTTAGGGCTCAGGATCTAGGATTTTGGGTCTAGGCTTTACGGCTTCAAGTTTAGGGTACTTGGGATTGGGAAAGGCTTGGGAGGTTGGGGCTAGGGGGCAGTGGGTTTCAGGGTGATACGCTTCGTGAATTGGGGCTGCTTCAATACTTATATTCATATTACGTATTTTAAAACCCATGAAACACCCAGTACTACAAGCGTATGAGGAATTTCGGACCAAGATACTGGTCCACATTTACGCTTCTAATGCTTTGCAAAAACCGCCAAACTACGGTCTCTGAATTGATCCCAGGGATGTGAGCACCGTTGGGCAACGCTGTGACCTCCTGCTGACACCATGGGCAATTCAAGTCATCTCAATCATAGGCTAATAAATCGGGATGCTCGGGGGAGCATAAGGTGGGATTCAGAGTTGTGAGTACTCCCAATCATTCTGGCTTCCATTCGAAGCCCTAGATGCGGTTTAGGGTTTGATGCCCCGCATAACCCCCATGAAGTCTCGTACACAGATGCAACTTTTAGGCTTCTAGCATAACCCTCACCCCGATTTCCCCACAAATTCCCATGTGCAAGCTATACGAGGAAAGCCTACCGCAAACCCAAACCCTAAACCCTAAACCCTACGTAGTGGTTTTCATTTTCTTTTCCATTTTCCCAATATTACCCAATAGCATACCATAATATACTACTCTAAGCCCATCTAAGCCCATCAACCCCTGAACCCTGCTCAAGCCATCGCGAACGCAGGCACTGTACTTGGAGGGTCCGAGGGATCTAGCAAATATGTTTCTAAGATCTGTAGCATATAATAACCCCAGCTATCGCGAGTATGAACCTACTTACTACATCCCTCTGACCCTAAGCCCTATACCCTAAAACACAAGCCCTAAATCATACATGTAGAAGTTTCTATGTCCTTTTTCATTGCTTCATTCAGAGCTGTCATAAGACTAGAGTATGGTCTATATTACAAGGGTTGCGATTTCCAAAATCCCCTTCCCACAAGTAAGAAAAGAAGCTTCAAGCAGTCCATGGCTTGATGAGGACCAGACAGCCCTTCCATCCCAAACCCTGAACCCCCAAACCTAAGACCCTATAGTCCCCCTTAAGTAGATAGAATATGGGATATATGGGGATCTTATTATAATATACCAAAAGCCATATTCTATCTGCTTAAGGGGGACTATACACCTTTAAACCCTGAACTCTAAATCCTAAACCCTGAACTTTTTTCTCACAGCCGTGAGGCTGTCGAGTGCATTGACAGAGCGCTTGGCCAGGCATTTACGTGGGAGTTTGCCAAAAAACGCTCAACTCCCTTTCGTATAGTGGGCTCCCACCCCTCATATTCAATATCCTCCATGAAAAGCCATACATATTGGGACACCTATTTGATATCAGGGGCGGCTGGGTGTTTAAGAGTACCAAGGGACTGTTTAGTCTCAGCGGGGTCAGGGGTTGAAAATCAGGGGGAATGGCTGTTGATCTCTAAGGCGAACTCCTATAATCCTCTCAATTATGCCTTCTAACCCCTCTAAGTACTCAGGACTGCTAGCCCCCAACCCCCCCCGATTTTGAGAAACTCCCTACGTTAACGTAACGTACAATGCTGGAGGCACCTCTTCGTCAAGCGCAGCGAATCTCTAAACATGGCTTGGGCTTTAAATATAATATCCTGGTTTAGGGCTCAAGGGTCTGGTTTAGGGCTAAACCCTTCAGCTCAGAATAAATAGAAATTGATTGTATAGGCCAAGTATGCAAAACACAGCACTCCGATCAAAATGCACCCAAGAGTTTGGACCTGAAGCCTATGCAATTTCTATAGGCCCTAAACCCTGATCCATAGACCCTGACCATGGGCCACCTTATGCCGGTGATCTTAGTTCCACTTGTAGTTTGGACGTTGTGAGGAGGTTCCCACAACGCACAAGACAACCCAAAGGACCCATCTAGTTCATCTCTGCCACTACGGTAGATAAAAAATTTACGAGTTTGAGGTTTAAGTGATATTGCTCCAACAATGGAATCATATGGAAAAGACAGCGGAAATCCATGTAGAAGCTGGTATTGTATAGGGGTTGACTGGGTAGATACCAAAAAAATTCTGCACGACCCTGAGTACCTGTTACCTTGGGAAAGATAGGATTCTACTTTACCAAGACCATGAAGGATTTCTAGCATCAACTATAAATGGGTGGGTGGTGGTTTCTGCTGCGTGGCCTCATGTTGGGCTGAACTAAGGAGAACAGGGCTTTGGGGCAAGCACTTCCAGAATCATATAGTCATATAAGGCCTGGTCTTAAGGAAATGATATTGCTGATTCTTCTGGGTTCTACATAATGTGAAGGCGAGCGCAAAAGTGGGCCCCACAGCGGCAGCCCAGATGGTGAGACTTCGGCGCGCCTTCCACAGGATTTAAGGTTTAGGGTTTTGTGGGTGGAAAGATGTGCAACCAGCCTTCTTTTCGAATGGGGGCAGCCCCGACGGTCAAAGATGCACAATGACTCATAGTTCTTTCAATGTACTGGTTCTTAGCAGGGAACAAGGAAGATGACCCTATATAACCCCCACATATAACATATTCCTTAATTCCCTACTAAGAACCACTGAGTAATGAGGATGCAGGCCAGCTGGTTTCTGCTGTGATTTGGGTAGTTTTGCAAGTCAACCCTATAGTAGAACGCGCGTGATCCCTAAGAAGCCCCAATGTTGAGAGAGATTCTACTTGTCCCTGATTTCAGATCCCTGATGCCTTGGTCGAAGTCTTAGTCTCAGTTGTTCTGAGGAAATCTGTGACCCCAAGTACCTACTGATCAGTAGTAATTTGCCCTTACTCAATAGGTACGCCCATAAAATCATAGGTACGGGGGGTTGCAAGTATAGACAAATTTGAAACTTAGAGTTACGGATACAGCCATTTGTAGAGAGGTAATATGGGGGTTGCATTGGGACAATATGGGCCTAGGGCTACTTTCAGGTAAGTAACCCCAACGCCCTAAACCTTAGATCGTCCAGTTGGGCACCCAGAGCCGTGGCGAGTTCTGGTGCTCAGCAGCTTCAGCCAATCGTTGAAAGACAGCCGCAGCTCGTTTCAGCGTGGGACTGTCCTGGGTTTCGGGCCCAAGGTTTAGGGTTTAGGGTGGGTTAGAGCAGTCTAGGTGTGGGGGGGGTTGTAGTTTGTGGTTTCTAGAATTCTGGGCTTGAGGTTTTGGATTTCGGGGTTTTAGGGTTAAGCTTCTAGTGCAACAAGGCACCTCCAAAAGCACGCTGTCATACGGCAACTCATGGGTCCAATACTTACAGTAAGGTTGCTGAAAGGGTCAGCCGTTCAGTGTCTATGGGGCCGCAGAATACCGGCTAAAATCAAGGCTACCCACTGCACGGGTACTGCATACCAAGCCAAGCTTTGTGCTACGAAATACCTACCATAATTCTGGGGAATGTTAAGACACGATGGCAAGGTACACACTCCCCCTCCCCCATAATAACCGCACCCACCCCCTAGTAGTCAATATTCCCAGTCTAGACAAAACAATATACTGTACTGGAGATGTTTATTACTCGGGAGGCCGGGGACTTTACTTAGTGACAGGGGGATTCAAATCCTAAACCTGATGCCCTAAACCTGAAAACCTTGCACCTTAAAGCCTTAAACCCTTAACCTTAAAGACCCTTGAAGCCTAAAATCTGCTCTGCTTGAAACCATGGTTTCCCCTCCCGGCCCATGCGGCCCTCCCATGCCTCCCAGGGAACCCATGCCAATGCCCACAGGCCCGCCTGGCTCCTCAGCTGGTGTAGGGTTTAGGGTCTAGGATCTAAGGTTTCGGGTTCAGGATTTCGGGTTTGGGATGCAATGTTTAGGATTTAGGGTGCAGGAAGATCTCTGGCAGACACCAGGATTCCCAACGAAAGGCCTGACAAAACCCACCTTTCTTTCAAGCAGGCGTATCTGAGCTATAGTCTAAACAAGGGAGATTATGCAGGGGGTTATATGGAGTGTATATTCTAGCTCATACGCGGTTCCACATTAATTTGGGGAGCGTGGAGTCATACAATGCTGGAGCAAAATCAAAACCGTGTCGGCAAGGAAGCATCTCAAGGTGAGAAAGCAACAGGCCCTTTTCAATCGGGTGCAAAAACCCTTCAGACTTAGGACCAACTCAACCCTTCAACACAAAGGCCTTTGAAACAGGGAATAACAAAGAACAAAAAACCCTTCTGACAGCTTCCTAGGCTCCGGTGGGCGGCGATAACCCAGCGGTCTCTCTCCTAGGCTGCTGCGGGGAACTTAAAATCTAGGTACTATAATGGGCATATACCAGTCAAAAAAGAAATAGGGTCTAGGGCTTAGGGGTTTAGGGCTTCCGGTTTGAGGTTTCCGCATCATGGTAACAGCAGCCCAGTTTCTCCCCTCACGCTGCAAAGGATGGCCCTGCCGCGGCGAGGGTGGCAGTGATGCAGGTCTCCAGGCCCTGCGCAAGACTGGCTCCTGCCGAACTTCCTGTGGCATATAATAGCATATTATACTCTGGTCTAATAAAATATTATAGAATATGTTATAATATGTTGTTCCTGCAAGAACAGCTCTTGCAGTTGCAGGAGGCTTCACCTTTTTTCTCTTTTACCAAACTTTCCGCGTGGGCGGGCACTTTGAAAAGGTAATTGGTGTTCCATTTTTCGTTTGTTTTTCCAGAACCAGGATAATGTCATCATTTCGGCCCCTGTATTATAACTTCACAAGGAGCCTCTGGCCCGAATGTTGGAATGCATTTGGTCTCCTATAGTAACTGTCGACCAGTAATGTTAAAACTCCCGAACATGGAATATTCCCAGCATGGTGTAATCTCCAAATCATGTTGTGGGAATGCCCTATATTAGAGGGCCGCTGGTCTTTGTAAAAGGGGTATGGTATGGGATTACCTGGTCACTAAACCCTAAAACCCCAGTCCTCGTAAGCCTCAGGCTCTGGACGCTCAGGCCCCCTCATCGCGACCAGCTCTCCAAGGTCGTCGTACCCAAAGCCGAAGGAGTCGTTCATGCGAGGGCGCCTAGGCCTGCAGCGTTACTATCATGGGTTCCCTCCAAAAGGGTTGAACCCTAAACCCTAAACCCTAAACCCTATTTATAGGGTTTAGGCAGCTTAGGGCTTCCCACAGTAACAGCCCATATGACCATGGTTTGGGGGGCTAGAGGCGATTGCCAATTGTGCGTGCGTATTTGGGAGGAGTACAAGACCGAAGTAGTTACTTCGCAAACGTTCTTCAGCCACATTCTTTTCCGCAAGCCCCAAATCCCAGAAACCCTAAACCCTAAACCCATCAACTCTCTCGACCATTTACCTCGGTCCTTCACCTCAGACTCCCAAACCCTCGACTGCGAGCTAAACAGGGATTGAGTGGGGAACATACCCTACAAGCCTTGTTGAACCCTAGCCCGTAAACCCTCAAATCCCAACAACGTAAACAAGGATTTTGTAAGGAATTTATCCGAAAAACCGTTTGCACAACAAACTCAGAAAGGATCCCTAACATGAACCTGGCTTAGGCCTCTACGTTACGCAGTTCAGAAATCAGAGGATTTTCGTAGCCCCAACGCCCAAATCTTGGACCTCATTGCTCTGATGGTATACCCCTGCACGCTACAACCCCAAACCCTCAACCCTCAAACCTAAATCCTAGCCCCAAACCCTAGATCCTAAACCCTTTTTGCATCTGGATTGCAGCGACTCAACCAATCCAAAGTCCATTATAGATTTTCAATTTTCTTTTCTTTTCCATGATCCCAATATAACCCCAGCATAACCCAAAGATAACCCTAATATAACCCTAATAAATTTTCAAAACCCTAAAGACCTTAAAGTCAAGCCTGGGTTGTGGCACCGGCTCTTGGATTCGCGCTGCAGGACGGCGCAGGGCCCGACCCATGGCCTGGGTTCGGGGTGGATGTATCGTCCTCCTTAAGTAGATAGAATATGGCTTTGGGTATGTTATAATAAGATCCCCATATACCCCATGTTCTATCTACTTAAGGGGGACTAGATCACGAGTACATTACATAGGCGTAAAGAAATGGAACATGTAAGAGAACATGACATGGAAGCTCAGATTATATGGGGGAATCTAGGGATTCTGTAATGCAGGCGCCCAAACCATTTCCGATATCATTATGAGGTCTATTTCAGGCATCCTCCACTATAATTCTACCATGAATCCAGCACCATATTCGGTAAGTATTGGGCCCCTATGGTACAATGTATGGGGTTATTCGCAAATATGTTGTCTCAACATAGACTTCAATGTAGCATCCTCATTATTGGGACTCACCAAGCAAGGGCCTGTCCCTAATTTTTGAAAACATAGAAATAGATCCGATGACTACTTCCCAAACAATCATACCGCCAGCTCCCCAGTACACCCCAAAGGCCCCTAACCCCAAACTCGTGACCGTTAGCTTTGCCTGCCAAGCACTACTGGCTGACAACTAATGCAGAATTTGCTCGACACCATAAGACTAGCACCATGACCACTTCTGCTGCTGTCACGACGGTGGATACCTACACTATTCCAACTCCTAGGGATTACGGGACTTAGGGTGCTGCAGGATTTCCTACTGTTACTATAAACCCCAAACGCTAAACACCCTAAGAGCCAAACAAACCCCCAAACCGTTACCCCTAAACCCTAAGCCCCAACAATTAAGTGCTGCCTGAAGCACGCCACGGCCGACGGCAGTGGCAGAGGCCGGGCGGCGGCTCGGAGCCACCGAGGGGATCACCCGGGGGCGCAACGCCAGCTCACGCTTGGTGCCGCAGAACCTTGTGAATAGAGGGGTTCCAATCACTAGGGTTTAGGGGCTTTCCAGCAAACTAATGACCCTTTGGGGATCCTTAAAATGCTAGGTTCCTGTTCAGATTCCCCCCATGGAGTTGCAGGCGGACCAATCTCAAAACAAAAGACTGGACATGAAGGTCGTCATGAAAGCCGAAACCCTAAACCTCAGCTCTCTCTCTCTCTCTCTCCTTGGTTGTCATTATAAGATAGTCGAGCGGTCCTTGAGTTGCAGGCCATGAGTTGTAGCAATTCTTGCGCCCCAGATTTTGAGGATTGTCACCTCTTTTTGGGAAATATCACATCCTCAAGCAACTGCGTGCATACAGGTTGTTCGTAAGAAACCATGCTTTGCTATCAAAGTCCCAATAAAAGAAGGTGTAATTTCACAGGTTTTTATCTGGCCCAAGAGATTTGATTCTTGGCAACCCCCTTGCAGAAATTAAGCCAGCACTAACAAGCATCATGATGCGTTGGGGTCTGTGCCGGGCCCCTCATTGTTAGAAACCCCATCGGAAGGTAGGTTTATGCTTGCTTGCTCGATTTGTTTTGTTTGAAGCGTCAGTCGGACTTCGTACGGGGATGGAAAAACAAAACCAGCTACATCATGTGGGGTTTAGGGTTTATGTGTGATCCCTCCAAACACTAAACCCAGAAAGCCAGAATGGGTGGGGCATATCTTATCAGCTGGGATTCTAGTGCGAGGGAAGCAGGTTACTCTTGTATGTTCTGGGGTAATTAATTTATGTCCAGCAGCAGTAGAGGAACAAAGGAATCCCCCTCCCTGATAATAAGCCCCCCGCCCCAGCCCCTATGAATAAATTCCCCTAATTTATAACGAGACCATAGAGGGGGGGCGTTATCATTAAGGGGAGTGGGGGCCTTGATATCAGGGGGCGGGGATTACAAAGTAATAGTTTATGCTCTTGGTGCAGCTTGCCACATTTTGCTTGGACCATATGAAGCTACTGGGGGCTTTTTGGGGTGAGGAGTGTCAGGTGCATCCCCTAAACTGCCAAACCCTACCTCAGACCCAAAAGGCCTTCAGCTCCAAAATTTCAAGAAGGATTCATACTATAGGGTGGGGCTTTTGGGTCCAAAGTCAATTCTGCCCGCAGGGCGTTGGTGCATTGTCCTGGCTTCCGATACTTGTTCCGTTTAGGGTTCTAGATATAAGGCATAAAGTTTAGGGTCCAAACTGCTGACTGAGGCATTTATTCCAACCGCAGATATAGCAGTAGTAGTAACAATACGAAGAAGCATGGTTTCAAGGGGCTTCCAGATGTTATCTGCTCATGCTACGGCTCCTCCCCAGACCCCTGGGCGGATCTAGAAAGTAGATCCCCCTTAAGGGGTCCTAGAAACTACCCAATAGTAGTATAGGGTACCAAATTGGGGGTTCTACTTTCTAGATCCTCCCAGGGGTCTGGATCCCTACCTAGCCTCAGCACAGTGAATCGTAGCCTCCCCAAGCCTGAGCGAGGAGCTGGCAGTACAGGGAGTTGCTGGCGTACTCATTGCCACAGTTTGGGCAATCTTGCAGCTCCTGCACCACGGGCGCCTCAGAAGACTTGGTAGTTTCCCAAAATTAGGGGTCCCTTTTGGTCCCCCTATTTTGGGAAACTACCACTTAAGTCTATAGTGTTTAGGGATGAGGTCCAAATTGCACAGACATCAAGGACTTCTTGGGTAAAAAAAAAATGAGGCTTCTCATACATGGCAAATCCCAATGTCTTATGATACGAACCCTCCTGTAGGGAACTGGAACGGAAAAACCTCCACATTCTAGACACGACCCTTCAACTAACCTCTGGCTTGCTGCCATGCTCCGCACACTTCCCTTGGCAAAGTTTTTGTCAAGAAATTAGGGAATCCAAATAGTAGTTCGCCTCAAGTATATACCCCTGATTATGCCCTAGCAATAATCCTGATTATGGGGGCTTCCCAAAAAGGAACCTCTGATTTCACTCTTAGTAAAGATCTTGGCGACTCACAAAATTTGGATCCTATTTAAGTTCATATGATACTTGTCAGGTAATTTGGGGGCTTGGAGTTATCGGCACCCTCGTACTACTGTCAGCAAATATGTATACACCCAGTGTCCATTTAATTTTCTATGTTCCCTTCCATTTGGCTCAGCACTATGGGAACTTAAGCCGAAACCAACATTAAACGGTTAACCCTATGGTGCGTTCCATGTCATATTGCGGGTTTCTTTTCCAGTTGGTTTTCCACTTTGGGGGGTCAGGCTCATTCTCCACTTTGTTGTTCCCTAAATCCTTAACCCTAAAATCCTTTTATCTCAGGCTCCAAGTAACAGGCCTGCCCGAAGGCCCACGACGTGCTTGTGAACCTTTCCTTGGTACAATGCCAGGAGGACAAACATCGATTGAATCAGATCAGGATGTCTGGACCATGGATTTAGGGTTTAAGGTTTAGGGTTTTAAGCTTTAACTGAGCATCCTAAGGGAGTCAACCGGTCGTCGTCATGTGGTACTTCTTTTTGAGGGGTTGGCATAACTAAATCCCGCTTGTTAATAGACTACTCCGGTACACACTAGAAAGGGCCCCACAACTATCTGTCACTCCCCAGACCTACACCCTCAACTTCTGCTAGACCCTGTGATATCGCAGAAGGCTGCACCGGGCACCACGCCGGTGAGGTCAAAGTTGTCATGCCGCAGCAAATGCTGACCAAAAAGCTTGACCACTTGAGCGCGAACTCTGAATCCTAAAGCACTAAAGCCTATACCCCGAAACTGAAGCACAAAACCTACAACCTAAACCTCAAAACCTAAGCCTGAAGGCCAAAAATCAAGACCTACCGGCAAAGAGATGCCCAGGACATAGAGAGTTGAAAAATCAGAACCTCAACTGATTAAACCCCTATACCTTGCGTACTGCCCCCCCTAGTAACAGCCTGTACTAGGGGTAATATTCAGGGTTATGAATACGTATACTATACGTAATATTTGTTACTGAACAGCGGCAGTATCCAACCTAAACCCCACACGTCATTATGCATCCGCATGTGTCCTTATGTGACACTAGTATCTCTATATCATGCCTGACAAGCCTGCAATCCAATGCCGCAAATAGCCGTAAAGCTTAAACTCTAGTGTCGGGGGGGACGACGTCCTCGGCGGTGGTGCGGCCGTAGCTGCCATCAACTCGAGCAAGCCATTCCTTAGCTGCCACGAGGCCATCCAAAGGTTTAGGGTTTAGGGTTTTGGCCCTCCCCAGACCTCCCGAACCTTTCACTGCTAACCTCAAGATTGCTACAAAGAGTATTGCTCAGATCTGATCTCCATGATCGTCCTTGATGACCCTGGTAGTGAAGCCCCAAGCCCTAAGCCAACGTGTAAACTGGCGGTTTAGGGTTTAGGGGATTTCCACCTCATGTGCCCATTCCTCTCCAGACACTGCGTGCGGCTTCAGGACAAACGGGGGCAATGGTTGATATTAAAACTTTGCATGACCCTGAGTACCCTAAACTTTGAGAACTGTGGAAACGAGAAGGCAGATTGTGAGGGAGGGGTGGGAGGGGGAGTCAAAAGTCTGTGCCTATTTCCTGATGAGGTCCATGTTGGGGGGGCCGGGGACTGTTCCAGATCATGGGTGTCGCTGTAGAACATGCGAGCAGCTGCCACATTACACCA
Organism: Symbiodinium pilosum; assembly: GCA_905231905.1. NCBI lineage: Eukaryota > Dinophyceae > Suessiales > Symbiodiniaceae > Symbiodinium > Symbiodinium pilosum. Next base: position 8,259 of record CAJNIZ010048040.1, on the reverse strand, counting down.
TATCTCATGCGGACAATGCCGACTCCAGAACATGCTCTGCCAGACCTATTTTTGCACAGCCCCGCACTGTAGCAGAAATAGGTCCAAAGGCCTAGTTGAAATAGGTGGAGCGCACAGTCATCCCCCCCCCGAAAAGACACATCATTAAAGAGTGGGAATTTCGATCAACAGCTGTACAACACCCAGGTTCCGTTCAGGCTCCGGCAGGTAAGGTGAGCAGCGGATGTCATAGATCTGCCTCAGCTGACAGATTCATAGTGAGAACTGGCAGCTTCTCAAAAAAAAACTACATCATCTGTTATGGTACCCCCCCATAGTCCCCTCATATGTTTCCACATGTCCCTGAAGCTTGGGGGGAGTCTCAGACTGGTCCACCCTAGATATATATGGGGATTATTAAGGAATGTAGGGGTTGCCCTGAGGGATTCGGTGGGGACATGTGGGGACAAGCTTCAGATCCTACACGTACCATGCCACACTCTCCAACCCGAACACGTCAAACCCCCTTTATGGATCAAGGGTTTCGGGTTCAGGGCTCAGGATTTTTCACTCCGCTTGGTTTAGGGCTAAGACTTTAGGGATCAAGCTGCTCGTCCAGCTCAAATGGCAAGCTCGTCAAGTCGCTCATGAGGACAGCCCGGACGACCTCTGCTTGAAAAAGAGCAGATATAGGTCCAATATAAGCATATATGGTTTGTATAAGGGAATGGAAAAATTCAACCTACCACATCAGCTAGGGTTTAAGGTCTGGGGATAGGCAGCTTGTCTCAAGGGGGGCCCTGGGGATCTATAGGGATTACAGAGAGATTGTCCAGGTCTGTAATTGGGATCCAAGCCCTAAGCCCTAAACCCTAATCACGTTGTTTTTTCAGAAGCCATGATAGCAAAGCCTACGAATCCTAAAGCTGTCGCGAGTGCCATCATTTGTCGAAAATGACCTGCGGAAAGGCTTAGGGGGGTTTGGGCTTTAAGGTTCGGGCGACCAAAAACTGAATGGAGGCCTAGCAACTGCACGCGCAAGCGAGCTGTGCTCCTCAAAGGACAGATCAATCTTGGCTGTCGGGGACGTCGCTGTCTCCTCGCCCTTGCCTCACTACGGAAACGGACCCCCTAAACAAAGCCTATCAATCCTATCACCGACTATTGTATTTAGTCTTCCATTATTTCCAGGTTATTCTCGTTTTGGGGGGTGATAACATCCCCCTTGTGGTAATCAAGCCCAGTTACAGTGTCTCTGGTGTAAAGTTTGGAAGGTTCCATAAACAAAAATAAAACTACATAGACCCCAAAATACTGAAATCCTTATTGCAGGGACCTCCCAAACAGCACCCAGAATTTTGGGAAACTCCCTCTCAAAAGTCCTGCAAGAGTAAGACCTAACGCAAGGGAGAGGCAAATCTTGCAGAGTACTCGGCAGAACACCAGCAGACGCATGTCGTTGAGGCGCGGCAACACGACGGCTAACGTCAAAGTGATCTGGTCTCCGAGTCCAGGACGTTGCGTGTTCAGCCATATCAGGCCTGGGCGTTGCCCCCAAGGGTTTAGGGCCAAATCAAAACCTCTCAGTTAAGGCCTAGGGCTTAGAGCTTAGGGTGTTAGATTCAAGAAACAGGGAACAGAGACGCCCAAGCAATTGGGGGGGACCATAGTTCACGTGAAATATACCTCTTGGGAACCCTAACCCGCAATAATACCGACCAGAACCCTAAACCCTCAGCCCTAAACCAGTTGAACTGCGCCATGTTTTGTCCCAGCCGCGATCGATAATTTCGCGCGAGGATCCACTCCGGAGAAGCGCCGAGAGCTTCGCATCCGTCTGCAGAGGGACGGGAAGATCCCTAGAAACCTCGTGTTTAGGGTGCGCGCGCAGGCCTAAACCCTAAAGCCTATACTAGACCCTACAGTTCATCCGTAATCTCCTTTGGTCTATCATCTCTCCGGCCACTTGCACAGGTGTGTCAGCAGACAGTTGTGCGGGAATCCCTCCCTAACTCTGCGCATTCCGCAGAGAAAAAGCGCCAGCTTTCGGGACCATTCAATAGCGACTTTCCAACCAGGATGTGAGCTTAAATGCCCAAAAGAACACTATATAATCTATATAGTTGCGGGGCTCTTTCATAATTGGGGGGTGGGTGAATTCTCAGTAGAGGTAGGGGATGACAAGAGAACTCAAGAGCTTAGCCAACAAGGACGGAAACGACTTTGGACCTTGGATTCTTCAAGAGCCCATGCTACACAAGCTGCCATGAAAGATCTTGTTATCAAGCCCACTTCGAAGAATTGACGGGGACTCAAGACCTCCCGGACAAGAACCTTCATGTTCAGGACGGCCCACTTTGCTGCATGCTCTCCCCGAAACTAACACGCAGCCCTATATAAACCCCCGTTTACCCACAGTTGCCTCTGTAGGGCCCTTCTTGGATCCTATGGTAGAGCTTCGATTAATAGCCAAAGCGTAGGCATCAATTCTCAGCAGGTCGGAACCTGTGGCCCCCTGTGGCGCCGTGTATATTTTGCACGGGTACTCATACCCTAAACTCTAAACTACCCCAAACCTCCGAGAGGCCTGATGCATCCCTGCATCGGACCTCAAAATCCTTCCCTAGACCACCATGAATCCCAATTGATTTTCCACATACATGTGTATACGTTTTTGTGCATGTAAGGCCGACTGATTTTGGCAAGTCCGAATCCGAATCCGCAATCGAAAGCCCTGGGTCTTAACCTTAAACCCAAATTCCAGAACACTACGCCCAAATCCCTAAAACCTTTTCCCTGAGGCCCAAACTCCACAACCTTAGCCTAATATAATCCGAAAAACCCTACTGCGTGAAACCCAATCCCTTAACCTTCATCCCTAAACCCTAAACCTAAAACCCAAACCATTTCACAAAGCCACCGTGGCAGGCTTGGTCGGAGTTCTGTCCGTCCTTCGCCCGCACCTGCGGCAGAACGTCGCATCAGGCCTTGGGTCTGATGAATCTTGGCTTAGGGTCAAGGGTTAGGGCCTTAGGGTTTGGCAGACTCGCAATCCCGTTCTGGATCCACTCCCCCCAATGTACCCTTTCAGATGACACCGAGCTAGGTTTTAGGTTTTCGGGCGTCCAAGGTCCTGACCATTGGATACAAAAGCCACTTAAACTCAAACTAAACAACCTATACTCCCCAAAACAACACTTGAAAGAAGCGCCGAGAATGTTGAGAGATCGCTGAGCCCTGCAGCCCGAAATCCCTTGGATCCCTTTATGTCTCCTACTTCTAACTGCAGACCCCTGTAGCCGCAAAGCCCGCATGTATCACCACGCATCCCTATGTAGCTCAAGTATCCCTATTCAACCCCCTACATGTCCCGCTCCTAACCCCTAAGCCCGAAACATGTCTTTCCTATTTGGTCAAAGCCAAGGTGCGGCAGCGGCTCGCCACAGAAGTTGCACAGGAAGGCCGCACGAAGACCCTCGTGTTGGAGGTCCTCTGCTCAAAGGAATGGAATTACTAAGGGGGGGAGTTACATGATAGGTGTATATCTGATATATTGGGAGCTTGCGTTGTCATGAAGAGAGTATGGTTTAGGGCCTAGGGTTTGGGGGTTTTGGGGCCATGGGTTGGGGGTTTTGGGTAGGAATATCGGTGTAAGGCGAGACTTATTGGACGGTTCAGGGGACTTAGCAAACTGTAACCAACAGAAGTCCTCCTAGGGGGGGTGAGAAGCAGGGTCGTAAGCCCAGTTATGAGCAGTTGCTGAATCTCATAGAACTTCAAGTAAGCAGGGCATCGAACCTAAAGTCCAGAACATAGTTAGGGGTTGGGCGCTACGGCTTAGGGTTTGAACCATCTAGGGTTTAGACATTGGCCTGTTGTGCTCCCGCTTCTAACTTTCGAGTTTAAGGTGTTGAGGTTTCAAGTCTAGTGCTCATGGTTTTGGGGTTTCTGCTTCTTGGTCGTCGACAAAATGCTCTGGAGGCAAGACGATCCAAAACTACGGTCATCTGCCTGAACCCCCTGCCCATCTTTGGGTTGCGTAAGGGGGTTATATGGAGACACATAGGGATGTAGGTGGGAATGGAACATGACATGATGCCCGCATTATTTGAAAGCCCCCTCCTATTGTAACGCTCAATGGTTGGAGTCTGGTTCCAGAACGACACGGATTCAACTGGGTTGCTGTTAAGCAACTTAAAAGAAATCACTAGAATAAGGGAGCCCCATTTTTTACTACATACTACTCCTCCCGTACTGTGCTACCTTAATTTAAGTTCCTTAACAGCAAATCCTCCACATCTTCAGGCTCGTACATTACATCGACTGTCCAACCAAGGCCTAGAAGCATCCTGCTGAGTTGAGAAAGCCCAAACCTCTAAACCTTAGGGTTTAGGGTTTGGGGGTGAGGGTTTAGGGGTTTTGGGTTTGGGGGTGAGGGTTTAGGGGTTTAGGGTTTGGGAGCTTAGGGCTTTGGGTTAAGGGGTTCAGGGTTTGGGGGTTTTAGGGTTAAACCTAAGCCAAAGTTAGAAGACTAATCTCCCGAAACCCTAGTATCTGATCTGGATCCTCTTACCTGAGCCTGAACTCAAACCCGAATACCTAGACCCTCATACCTAAATCCCGAACAACCCAACCCAAACACTGAAACTACAATGTTTGGGGGGTGGGAGGGGGGAGGGTAACCGTAGAGGGGGGGTTCACCAAAACCGAGAACAGGGATCATATATGCGGTCGCGGCGCTGTCCCCTCCCATTGACGTGGTTGGGCTTGGGTCTCAGGGACCATTCATAGTTTGTGAAGGATATATCTGGGGACTGATGAAAAGATCCATGAACCAAACCTTGAACAACAAAGCTCAGAAGAGGAAGTTATAGAGACTGTGTGGACACTCCTAGAGGTCATTTGGAAGTTTCCAGAGAGCGAGAGTGAAGCAACTCCCCCAACCCCCCTGTCGCTGGGGCTTGGCTTGGGGATGCCATGAGGGAGGAGCAGAACGCACGGCGCCCAACATGTCACAAACCCTGAACCATCAACCCTTAAACCCCAATAGATCCCGTTAAGCGAACCCCTACTACTCAAGCTCCCATGGGTCCCTAAGCCCTCACAGTCCAGAATGGCTGCTGCCATCTCGCGCAACCTCGGCTTGCAGAACCGTTGTGGTATGAACTCGATGTCTAGTCTGCCAAGGCAGGGGCTGTTTTAGAGTGTTTAGGGCTTTGAGGGCTTAGAGTTTTAGGTTTTTGGGGTGCTAGGAGTTGGGGGTTGGGGTTTAGGGTTTGAGCGCTGAAGGTTCAGGCTTTGCTAAAAACCACGCATGAACTTTCAAGTATCTACGCTTTTGTTTTGGGATGCTGAATTCAAAGTGCAATGGAATATAACCTAGATTTTGGGGAAGCGTTGCCAGTCAAGGTGTGTAGGGAATGGATAGCTTTGCTCGGGATTGTAGGTGCCGACCACCTAGCTAACACCTCGACGCCTCATGTCAGCCCCTCCTATGCTTCCACGTCGGCCACCTCCATGTAGGCAACAGCACCCTCTTATTGAAATCCGTGGCCCCTGAGCGCTTAACAAGGATGATGACAAAAGTGTTGTCAAGTACCTGCGAGGCATTCTAAAATGCTTGCGACTACATAGTCCCCACAAGGTAGATAGAAGAGTTCAGTACGCGGTTGAAACACTATGTGGGAGGGTCAGGGGGGGTTTGGTGAGTAGACCTGATACTCCTATAAGCCAGGTACGAACCCCAGCTATCTTTATTACAAACCTACTTACTAAGTCCTCCTGATCCTAAACCCTAAACAATGTAGCAGTCCTCATTTTCTATTCATTACTAAGCTACTTCCATTATCCCAATATAACCCAGTATAGTAGCTTCCATTTTATTTCATATTCTCCCAATATAACCCATTATACTAGTTTCCATTTTCTTTTCCATTATCCCTATATAACATAAGTTCCCCTGACCCCCCAATAACTCACGCTTCGCCACAAGGCCGAGCACCACGGTTGCGGGGTCGCACTTACCTGGGTTGTGGCATTGCCCCATATGATACTATATAGTAGTAGTTTCCATTTGCTTTTCCATTATCCCTAGTACAACCCCAATATGCGCCCTATATGACCCCATTAAGTAGAACCCCAATATAGTCCTAATATAACCGCAAGCAAGATCCCCACATACCCCATAGGACTACACTCTAAACTCTACACCCTACCCATATCTACAAGAGGGGAACTATAACTATACTTCAGTTCCTTAACAGCGACCCAGGCACAAAGAGCCTCTGGTCGGCCATTTGCTTCCTCACTGCCAGATAAGAAATGAGGTCTGTTTAGGATTTAGGGTTGATGCTTGGGGCTACTTGAGGGATTAGGGTTTGTCTGTAGGGATTAAGGTTTATGGATTATAGGGTTTGTTGGCAGGGATCAAGGCCGTAAGCCGGATCTAGGAGAAACAAGTGGAAAACTTTCGGCGTGCCCTGCGAAAGTCCAAAGTGCATAAACGCTAAAGTCAATCTCAAAACCCTAAACCCTTAACCCAAATCCCTAAACCCTGAACCCTAGACCCTGAACCCCAAAGCTCAACTCCTAAACTTTCCTCGCAGCCACGAAGCCAAAACCCCGTCAGACACTACCTCTCATGTTTAGGACCAAATGAGTACCAACTGGATTTAAGCTTCAGGGTTTCCGGTCTGTTTGAAGTACCCTTTTACCATACTTTTACAAGGGATCTAATTATCTAATTAGACACATGTGCACATATTCACAAGCAAGGAAGCAAGGAGCACAGCTATGCTCTCGCCCGTGGGCGTCTTCTCCCCTTCAAGCCCAGTCCCTAATTTTCTATCAATCATGGATTCCCCTAAACTACGTGCCCGAGGTTCCTCCTCAATTAAAGCGATATGGGGATAACCATGGCCAAGGAATTCCTTACAACAAGCCCAAAATGCAATTGATTTTCCGCCTCTCCATTTCATTCTCCATTTTTGGGGTCCGAATGATCCCTAAACGCTACATACCCCTATAGATATATGCCCGCCCCTCCCCCAAGATCCACCTTCCTGGGCTTGGCTTCTTTACGTAAATCCCTTACAAAACGATCCATAGTGGGTAGAGACCTATCTATCCCCTCAAGCGCTGGGGAACAACGTCTCACGATTGGCAAGACAAGCTTCTGCAACTCTCCCGCCACGGATCGAACAACCTGGGCAAAGAAAGGCTTGTGGGTTGAGGGTTTAGGGGGTCTAAGGGTTTAGGGTTTAGGAGCGAACTTGGGCTTTAGGGTTTGGGGGGCTTTGGGTTGAGGGTCAGGGGCTTGGGGTCTAGGGCTGTAGGGTTTAGGATTCAGAAAAATCTTCCTCTCCTTGCCGGGGATTTTCCTCAATCTTAAACTAAACTATGACGACGTAACGCTGATTCAGAAGAGAGAATGGTGAACCCTAGTCCCTAAACCCTAAAACCCTAAACCTTGGGTCAGTCCCCCACCCAGCAATAGGAACCACAAAGGAATATTGTAGGTAGATTTAAGGCCCTATTAACTCCATATTTAAACTCCTATACTGTAGCGGGGGTTGACCTAATCTACCCTAAACCTTAAACCTTCCCCTGAAGCCTGAGTTAGATTGCGGGATTTCCAATGCTTAGAAACATTGTTTCATAGATGGTAACTCTTTTTATTCCGACTATGGCTACATGTCTAACCTTAGACCCTAAACCCCACAAACTTTTCAAGCCTAGAACCCTCTCTCTCTCTCACACGGTCTCAGCGAACTGTCAGCCGCGTCCGGGGCCGAGCTCTGCTCACGCCAGAGAACCCTAAACCACTAAACCCTAAATCCAAAACCCTCAACCTCTAAACCCTGAAGCTCCCAAACCCTGAAACCCTCAAACCCTGGCCCAGAACCCTATAACCCTAAACCCCAAGCCCTAAACCCACCCAATATAATATAGTAGTTGGTCAACGGGTCATAGAACGCCGTGGCGTTTTACAGCATTTTTTAGGTTTTAGTGTTTATTTCAAGATTTTTGGGTTTACTTGGGTGTTCTATGGCTCGTGACCTGATGTAAATAAACAATAAACAATATATGTCCATGGCCAAACCATACCGTGCATGCGGTGACCAGAGCATCCATGCCCAAACCATAGTTCCGTTCGTGTTTCGAGAGCATCCGCTCACCAGAGCATCCATGTCCAAACCATAATAACGTTCGTGTTTCGAGAGCATCCGCTCACCAGAGCATCCATGCCCAAACCATATTTCTTCTGTTAGCCTACAGATT
>CAJNIZ010048039.1:18422-34191 GCA_905231905.1 Symbiodinium pilosum | reverse complement strand
CCCGGTGGCCCGGTCCCGGTCCCGTTTTAAGGGTGTGTGCCCGCAGGCCCGCGCGAAAAAAGACCTATTCTGTGTCAGCCGTGCACTTCGACTGTTTCATCACACCACCGACGAAGCTCCAAGCTTAAACTCCATACCGCGGCCCCTGTAGGTACCAATAATCCCTGAACCCTAATCCCTGGGTGTTTAAGACAAACCCTATGAGGTTCTTGTGGTCCTGCGGTGCTGGTGGTTCTTCCCCCCGCTGTGGTCCCTTTAAATCTGGCTGGATCTCCCCCCCTGCCACCTGCGGTCCCTGTGCCTTCAGGCGCGAAGACCACACACAAAGGTCCAGAAGTGATGACGGTTACAAGGATCACGACGCCGGGAGGCCCCATCCCCGTGACTGCTGGCACTTTTGAGATAATATGACGGAAGCAGGAGGAGCTAAAGGTGACGATACCTGCAAGGATGGCAGCTGTGAGGCGGCAAAAACGACAACAGTCTCGAGGATGGCAACCTCTTCTTCCATGACCCTACGTACCTTCTAGCTAGGGGATTATGGCTTTCCGAAAATTAAGGGCACCGTTTTGGGGGTGAAGGATTGGGGTCTATGTTGAGGTTCCACCCCCCATTCTGGGAAACTACCACTTATGGTAATTTAGTATACTAAGGCCAGGCAGGATTCCGAAACCCGAAACCCTAGACCCTAAAACCTAAACCCTCAACCGTAGAGAATCTCACCATCTTTCAACCCTTAGTCCGCCAAGACACTCACCCCTATAATGATATAGTAGTTTCCATTTTCTTTTCCATTCTCCCCCCAAAAAAACCAACCTTAAACCCGAAACCCTAGACCCTAAACCTTTAACCTTAAAACCTAAACCCCAGAACCTAAACCCCGTATAACCCCCAATGTCGGAAGACCCTAGACCCTAGACCCTAAACCCTAACTTTGAAACCTAACCCTAGACCCTATGTGACCCCCAGCGTCGGAGTTTCCATTTTCTTTTTCCGCCGAGGCACCCCGCTGTCTCGGCATCCCAGTTCTTCTCCGAGAGCTCGATGGCGGAGACACCCTCGAGGGGTTTAGGGGTTAGGGGTTTTAGGGTTTTAGGGTTTGGGGGTTTAGGGTTTAGGGTTTAGGGGTTTAGGGGTTCCGGGGTTGAAGGTTAAGGGGTTTAGGGGTTTAAGGTTATGGAGTTTAGGGTTTAGGAGTTTAGGGCTTCTCTGGACCCTTCAATGTAATTATTTTTTGGGGTTTGGTATGGCATTATGGTTAGGACTCTCATTTGGACTACCTAAAAGGTACTACATGGGACGGTCTAGGCGGGCTTAGGGCTTAGGGTTTAAGGTTTAGGGTTTAAGTTCAGGCTTAGGGTTTAGGGTTTAAGACTTGGGTTTTTGGGGTTAGGGCTTAGGGCTTGGGGTGATAGGGCATAGGAATGTTTCGGGATATTTAAGGGTTGATAGGGGTACAAGACTGGAGAATTAGATGGAAAACAATGGCCAATGAAATGGCAACTGGGCGGAGACAGGGGTCTGCCAGCATTATCCCCTTGTAGTCCTTGTACAACTGTACTCATGTACTTGAATTCTCATCTAAACGAATGTTTATACGGTGCGTAAGCGAGTTCTTGGAGGCTCTAGTTGTTCAGTTACGTCTATACTTGGTCGTGGGGGTTATGGGTGGCTATTTAAGTGTTATCGCGGCTACCCCAAAACCCTAAACCCCTAAACCCCAAACCCCTAAACCCTAAACCCTGAACCCTATACCCCTAAACCCTAAAGCCTGAACCAAACCCCTAAACCCTAAACTCTAAACCCCTAAACCCTACTGTAAACCCCTAAACCCCCAAACCATAAAGTCAAAAGCCACTCCGAACTGGCAGCGGAGCTTGGGGAGCCTGGCCCTAAAGCGCAGGATTTCGCATGTGGCAAGCCTAAACCCACACGCTAACGCCCAAGAACTAAGTCCTAAACCCTACTGAAGACCCCAGGGTTCAGGGTTCATAGGGTTCAGGGTTTAAGGTTTAGGGTTTAATGGAGACCCCTGATTAATAAACCCCCGCCTTTAAAGGGCCTTAGTATTAGTATCCCTATTATAACCCCTATTAATTAAGGGGAGGGGGTTTATTAATCAGGGGTCTACATTAAACCTCAAACCTTGGGTCAATCCCCCACCCAGTAGTGGGTACCACCAGGGACCATGTATGTATATGAAGGCCCTATGTATTCCATATTAAGGAGCTATTGCTGTAGGGAGGATTGACCTAATCCAAACCCTACACCTCAAAGCCCAATATTCTAGTATTACCCGTATATACAACCCTAAAGAAACCCTAAACCCTGAATTACTCTACTTCCTTAAGCCGTCCATGGGCTGTTTTCAAATCATGGGCCCCTGTTGGCTCTAGATTGTAGACCCTTATTTTGGGAACTAGCCCTTTAGAACCCTATAAAACACAATTTACCCCTAAATTAACCCTATATGTCCTATAAAGCCCTACATAACCCTATCTAACCCTTTCGGGAACTACCCAATTGCCTGGAGGAGGGCTGCGATCGCGAGAGTGCGGAATGCCATGCTGAAGAGATGTGGGATGCAGGAAGGCAAACGAGCTTGAAGCGCAAAAATCTTGCGGAGAATGGGACATGAAAACGGAAACTACTATATTATATAGGGTTATATTGGGGTTATGTTGGGGTTATATTGGGGTTATATTGGATTTAGGGCTTAGGGTTTTAGGGCTTAGGAAATGGCATTTAGGTTTGGGGTCTAGGTTTGGGGTTTAGAAGCCAGGATGTTTGGGGCTTAGGGTTTGGGGCTCTGGATTTAGGGTTTGGGGCCCAGGATTTTCGGGCTCTGGGGGCTTAGGGTTGAGGGTTCGGGGCTGGGTCTGGGGTTTCCAGTTTAGGGCTTAGAGCTCTGGGTCTAGGACCTGACGCATGGTGTGCGATCTAAGGTCTGGGGTGTGTTTCTTGAGAGGAGGTTATTTGGAGGTTTCCTAAACTTAGGGGTACCATTTTGGAGGTCCCTACAATACGGATTATTATAGTATTTTGGTGTCTATGTTGGGGTCCCCTATTTAAGGAAACTACCACTTGGCATTTAGAGTTTGGAGTTTGGGGTTTGGCGCTTGCGGTATGGGGCTCAAGGTCCAAGATTTGGGGATGCACAGCATGTTGTGGCATGTTTGGAGATTGGGACTACGAGGTGTTGTCGTGCTCAACATGTCTTACCTTGGGGGTTTCACTTGGCGTTTAGGGTGAGGTGTTTAGAGCTTCAGCTGTTGCTTGTAGAGCTAAGGTCCAAACCTTAAACCCTATAGTCCCCCTTAAGTAGATAGAATATGGCTTTGGCTATATTACAATAAGATCTCCATATACACCATCTTCTATCTACTTAAGGGGGGCTAGAAACCCTAAACCCTAAATAGTAGTTTCCATGTTCTTTTCCTTTATCCCCATAGAACCCCTATAATTCTATCTACTTAAGGGGGATTATAAACTCCATACTTCATGGCGCGCTTCCAACTCTCCAGTCTAATGCAGGGGCCTATCAGATATTTTAGGTCTTAGGGTTTAGGTTTTGGGTTTAGGGTTAAGATTTAGGGTTCAGGGTAGAGAGTTTAGGGTTCGGGTGTACATTCTACATTAGATAGACAGGTAGAGTGATTGATTGACGGTCATAGTACGGGAATCATTGGCAACTATTCTGGCTTTCCTACTTTACATGGGCCCTATAGAAACTCCATTTCATGTTCCATTGCCTTGTTGGGTAAGGCATGGGTTGCTACATGCTTCTAATTTCTCAGTCTGTCAGGGAGGAACATCGACCTTGACGAAAAAATGATACTATCCTCCGATACTTACATGGTAGCCCCAAACGTAATGCTATGCCCTAAACCCTAGACCCTAAAACACTAAACCTAAAACCATGATCCTAAACCCCAAACCCTAAAACCCTTCCTGAACCCAAAACAATAACAAACATAACTCTTAGTGAGGTCACCTGAATCATTATTACCCTAAACCCTGAACCCTATACCCTAAACTCTATACTCGATAATCCTCAAGCCTATATACCCCTTATGGCAGCTTAACTTAAGTTCCTGAACAGCCCTAAGCCCTAAACCCCAAACCCCAACCTTTCAGAAGAGGCCACACGGCCAGGTCAAGCCCGGCCTGTGCAATGACGCCAGCATCGTAGTGGAGGCCACAGAAAAGGTTTAGGGTTTAGGGATTAGGGTTGAGGGTTTAGGGTGTAGGGTTTAGGGATTAGGGTTTAGCTTAGGGTTGAGGGTTTAGGGTTGAGGCTTATTTTCGGCCTTTCAGTTGGGGTGTTCGGGTTGGGCTTTTAGGGTGTAATGAATGGGCTTTCCGTGCTTGACTTACGTAGGAGGCTTATGATTGGGTTCTAAATGCGATTTTAAGCAGGGAATATTTCCCCATGGACCTGCAAATGAGGCCCCAAACCCTAAACCCTAAACCCTAAACCCCAAACCCTGAACCCTAAACCCCAAACCCTAAACCCCAACCCTAAACCCCACACCCTAGACCCTAAACAGGCAAAACTGCCAGATCCCGCGGCTTTTGTGAACCCTCTCCCATCGGAATCAGCACTTGCTTGAGCCACACAGCCCAAATAAAATGGCAGCGTGATGCACCAGGCATGGCAAAGCTTCATTTTGAGCTCCATAAGGACTCAGAAAATCTGCATAAGAATACCTGAAAACTGAACTCTAAACCCTATCATCCTGGTTGTGCGCCTCACAATAATCCCTCTCATCCTTTACTTCGATACTGTACTGCTTCATACAAGACCGAAAGGACCCTCCAACGTCCTTCTCCAGGTTGAGACTTGAGCACCATGCCCCCCACACACCTCAATCCCTGAAGCCCAAGCGGCATAGGGTTTGAGGGGTTTAGGGACGAAACTCCTAGCATCCCCTTAGTAACCCCTACAAGGATCCCCTATATAATCCCCTATATAAACCAAGGGGTTCAGGATCTGACAGGGTTATTAAATGGTTATAGGGGTTATTAACCAAGCAAAGTCCTTGTCCGGGCATCCTTGATGAGCTTCTCTGCTTTGATTATTCTAAGCTTGCCCTTCGAGTGCTTGGCTTTCTTCTTCTGCCTGCCGTCACAAGGCGAGAAACGTGTTTGTATGGCAATGAATAATGAGTGTGTATAACTTAGTTGTGTTAAAGTGTTGCTAGTGTTTCTTATTGTAAGTGTGGTAGGTTTTAAAAAGAACGGTACAACATCTAAAATCACCACAGCTTGTTGCAATTGGTGTAGTGCTAGATCCTCTGTCTCACTACAGCTGCTCATGCTGTTGAGTACTACTGCTATTCTTCGCACTACTGGCACCACTCATCATCCCTTCGTGCTCGTGTTCAAGACCCCTCCGCCCAATGTGAAACACCATGACACACCTTATGTACTGGGGGCCACATGTAACCTTGAAGATGGGGATCCAGCATAAAGGAGAAATTACTTCTAGAATTGGTCGAAAGCAACCTTTAACTGGCATGGAGACGGAGATTTGAGGCTGGTGAAGTAGATAAGTGAAGAGTGAGCAAGGTGAATATGCGCAAGAATCATCGGCAAGCCAAACCCCCAAAAATGGGTCTCAGATCCGGGGTCTGGGGTACAGGGATTCAGGGTGTAGGTTGAAAGGTTCTGGGCTTAGGGTTGGGGTTTGGGGGACATGCTTTGATTTCGTAACTTGAAAGCCGGCTTTGTAATATCTCCTTGCAGTCCATTGCATGGGTTTAGGGTTTAGGGGCGAATTCCAAGCTTCTTGCCTTTGCCTTCCCAAATTCATATGGAACCCAAGTTACACAGGGGTATAAAGGGACATTCCCCCAATAATGGAGACTCAAATTTAAACGACACCATAAAATGAAATGGAAGTGGGTGGGGTTTATGGGGATTTTTCTTCTAATTACCTCTGGTTGGCAAGGAATGAAGAAATGGATGAGAAAATGGAAATGGCTGTATTGTTGGAGAGAGTATCTGCGAGGGAGATTATCTGTGGCCTGCTAGGCTTTATACTGCCCCAAACTTACATTGAACCTAAAAAGGGGCCATGTGTAGGCTACTGTCCTTTTAGGGCTTCCATGTTAGTTTGGGTTTAGGGTTCGGGGTTTAAGGTGACCCCAAGACCCTAACTGTGCAAGATGCTTGGTCTTTGAAACCCAGAGTCCTGCAGAACACCACTGAGGCATTGCGACTGCCGCAACTGATCCCTCTTGATTGATAGCGAACTTACAGTAAGCGCTGGATGATGGGAATGTTTGTTATCCAACAGACCCCTACCGGTAAAGTCACAAGACGGAAAACAAGCACGTCTCAAACTTAGAACGCAACCCTAAACTTTAAACCTAAATCCTGAACCCTAAGCCCCGGGCCCGCTCCCTGACCCCAACCCCAAACCCTAAACCCAACGACGCCGGGGCTCTGACAGCAAATTCTGCTCTGCCCGCTTTGCTTGGGCTTTGAGGTTTCGGTCCCGTCCTGGGGTTTGGCGTGTGCAGTGCTCAGAACCGACTCTAAAACAAACTTCTCCAATATGCGAAGATGGTTTTGCAGATCGCGGTTTAGGGTTTAGGGTTTAGTTTTTAGGGTTCAGGGTTTAGTTGTTAAGGTTTAGGGTTTAGTTTTTAGGGTTTAGGGTTTAGATTTCAAGGTTTAGTTTTTAGGATTTAGGGTTTACCTTTATTTTTTAGGCTTCATGCAGGGTGCCTCATAAAGAGAACTGTTACTGAGGCCTAAACCCTAAGCCTTTAGCCCGAATAGGGCTGAACAAAGGCATGCGTGTGTTCAAGAGCTACCCAAAAGTGGAAGCCACGCTCAGCCCCCGACGTCTCAAGACGGTTTCGGCAACCTGAAAGCTGCTGGGCTTGTTGTTTTCATTTTTTTTTTGGGAGGGGGAGGGGGGGTGGGTCATGGAAAATAATGGAAAAGAACATTGGAAAGTACTATCTGTATATATAGTTATTATTGGTTTGGGCTTAGGGTCGGGGTGAATTGGTCAGGGGAACGAAGTAGGCCAACAATCCATAGAATCCATACGGTAACCCTAGTTATCTGAACGATTAACATATTCACTAAGTCCCCTGACCCTAAACCCTACATAAGATGTTCCCTCAAGCAAGGGCCTCGGGTTTCATACTTGGGTTCATGCTTTCGGGTTGGGCGTAGGGGATGGGGCTGGTCTGGGTGCTGATATTGGAGGTGTGGAAGCTGAGGATTCGGTTTTAGGGTTTAGACTTATGTGGGCTAAACCCTGAACCCTCAAGCCCCAAACCCTAAACCCTGAACCCTCAACCTAAACCCTGAACCTTAAACCCCTAAAACCCTAAACCCTAAACCCTATAAACCCTAAACCCTAAATCCTAAACCAGAATCTAAGCTCCAGGATGCCGTTGTCTGGGTCATTGCAAGGCTGTCAGGATTTTTTCGGGCTTGTTTGGTATGAGAAACAACTCTCGTAGACGGACTCACTCTTCGGATACGCCTTCACTCCAAAACCAATCCCTTATTAAGGCTTGAACAAAGGCCCCCAAAATCCCATATTAAGGTTATATTGGGGTTATACTGGGATAGTGGAAAATAGACTGGGAACTACTATTTAAGGTTTAGGGTTTAGGGAATCATACTGTACAAGCCCTGAACTGAAACCCGAACCGTTTAACCATAGGCCTCCAATTCCTATGCAATTACCGTGCTCTCCTTACGTATCCCCCATCCGAGACCTACTGAGAGATCGTTTCACTGTAGCTCCATTTCTTAGGAGAGAAGGAAGGAACCCTAAAGCCCCAGACCTAGACCATGTACGCATGTTTACTAGTTCATTGAGCTGCATATATATATATATATATATCTATATTTATATGTATATTGATCCCTGAAATGCCCCTGTTGTTCAATGCACCCAGAAAAAAACTTGCGATCTCACCGAACACGTATAGTACCAAAAGGGAACCCCCTGATTCTGGGAAACTCCTGTGTCTGGTATTTCAAAAAACCTAAACCCTACAACCTGAGACCCTAAACATGCTAAACCTATACAAACCCTAAAAAACTTCAACCCCAAAACACGAAACCCTAAAAACCCTAGACCTTGAAAACTTTGAAAACACAAGAACTGAAACCCTAAACCAAAACCCTAAAAACCCTGAAACCCTACAACCCACGACTGCATTTGGACCCAACCTTGATTGTCTCGCCCGGCCGCCGCGGCTGCAGCGTCGCTTTGAGGTTGCCACCTGGCTATGGGGTTCAGGCAGTTGAGGGGTTTGGGGTTTGGGGTCCCTTCAAGGAGATTTGCGGCGGTGATATAGGAAGATTGAATTTGGGGCTTAGGAATCAAGATTTAGGTTTAGGATCTTCATTGTTCAGGGATTAGGGCTTTGGGTTGGGGTTCAGGGTGCAGGGGTTGCAGAGCTTCGGGTTTTGCAGATTTACATCGGAAGGGCCTAGCATGCAGGGCCTGGGATGAAAGGCTCCAGAGGGCTTGAAAAAAGGAGGGGGGGGATCAGCAAATGGTAGATTGTTCAATATCATAGTTCCTTTTGGGGCATCCCTTTATATCATGTTCATAGCTTAGGATTCAACGGACAGGGCCATGAAGAATTAGGAGTTGATAATTTAGGGGCTGGGATTTGGGGCTTGGGGTTTGGGTGGGGCTTAAAGTAGAGTACTGTACAAGACGTGTGGACTCGAGGTTTCGGGCCTGGGGCTTGAGGGGTCCTGCATGGACAGAATAGTAAGTATACAGTGGACGGAGGAAATCTTGGCACCACGTAGTATCCCGATAAAAACTATGCCATTCCACGGCTTTTTAAAAGTACATACAATGGTGCAAGATTTCGTCCACCAAAGGAAATAATGAATTCAGATTGGACCGTCAAAACAAAGAACCATAGCCAGTTGGATGCTGGTGTAAGGCCTGCTTGGACCCCAACACTCCGCAACCCTCATGCCATATCCGTATAATCCTAAGCCCTAAACTCCTAGGGCCCTAAACCTAAACCCCCAAACTCTAGACCCCTAACTTGAAAGTTGACTCCCCACCCCCCCCCTCCACAAGCGCGGCACCCACGTCATTCTCATCCATGGCGCTTCTCACGCGGGGCTGCGCCCAGGGCGGTCCTCACTTAGTTAAGGGAAAGTTAGGAGCCATCTGACGAAATCATATTATGGGCTCTCCAGCCCAAGCGAGGGTCCAGGGGGTCCTTGGTTATGGCTTCCTTTTGTATGGTAAAGGATTCCGCGGTTTGGGATCGAGGGGTTGCCATGCCCTAAACACTAAACCCTGGGTTGAGGGTTCAGGGTGTAGGATTCAGGGTTAGGGTGTAAGGGCCTAAGCTACCAAAAGAATGAATTCAATTGTATAGAAAATGCAAAGGGGAAACTGTGGCTTATATTGGGTTTGCATAAGGATTTTTGGGGCGAGTTCAAATAATTGAGAGCGTTCCCAGGGAATGGATATGTAGTAACGAATCTGCCTTCCTTAGAATGGCAACTTACAACCCCAAACCCTAATCTCAAAACCCTAAACCCGACAAACCCAAACCCTACAACCCCCAAACCCTACAAACCCCAAACCCTACAAACCCCAAACTCTACAAACCCCAAACCCTACAAACCCTAATCCCTGAAGTCCAAACCCTAATCCCTTCGCCGTCATCTAGCTAAGGGTAGAGGGGTGCCAGGCTTACCGCTGGGATGTGGGATTAAGGTTTAAGGGTTCAGGGCTTAGGGTCTACGATTGGGTGCCAACTGATTAAAAATGGTAAGGGGATCGGAAGTGGGGACCGAGCCCTGCAATAACATTGAAATTCCTGTCATTTGCACCCTGCCTCCATGAGAGGCTCGGGCTTGGAACCTAGGGACCTAGGGTTTAGGGTATGGGCGTCAGAGTTCAAGGCCTCTGGCTCAAGGAATAGGGGTTGAAGTTTGAAGTTTAGAGTGTGGGGTTCTTTCCCCTAACCCTAAACCCTAAAGTCTCTGCGGGCATGGTGGTCTTTTCATGACGGTCTGTCAGAACATGTACTCGGAACCCTGGCCGCTTTTATGAGTCTCATCCTTTGCACTTGCGGGGAAGAAAGCATAATAGACCCTAAACACTTAATAGTAGTTTCCATGTTATTTTCCATTTCTCCTATATAACCCCAATATAACCCCCTTATAGTAGCACGACTCAAACTGTTAGTTTCAACCTTATGACTTCAACAGAACCCTAGCCTCTGGATCATCAAAACCCCAATCTACCCCCAAGTCCCAAACGCATCATACCTTCGGTAGACCCTCACCCTGCAATAGGGGTATAGTAGGAATATGAGAGGACCTTAATATAATCGCCTTTATCCTTTAAAGTCACTATTGCTGGGTGGGGGGATTCACGTAAATCAATACCCTAAAGCCGAAGCTGTAAAGAAAGATTGCTCGTTGTCAATACACATCCAGGGCTTAGGTTCCAATACTCCTTAAAGGAGGTTATATAGGGTTCAGGGTTTAGGGTTCAGGGCCAGGGTTTGAGGCTGGCAGCGCCCCCGCAGCTCTTGGAACTTCTCTGTGGATGCAGGAAATCTGGCCACATCACGTGCCCTTTACCTTGAAGATCATACCATTATGGGAGTCCCAGAACGCGCTCAACTTCCTCCATCGACCACTGCTGGGAAAACACCCTTCCGCGGTTCATGCCGCAGACGCAGAAACCTTTGAACTACCCAACCCGAACCCTTGACCGACCCTCGAAGTTCAAAGTTCCAGCAGCCAAAAAAATTAAGGCAACCACAGGAAGATATACCCCTTGTGTAGCTCCCGAGAGTCCCTATATACCCGTTATAAAATCATATAAAAATTCTCCCCAGTGGACACCCCCCTCCTGTAGTTGATCTTAGCAAAAAAACCAAGAGCCACAAGCATTCTTTTATTTCAATCGCGTATGCATGTTTTGGACCGAGTTCGGACTTTAGAAGTCCTCCTCCGCCATCTCTCGACACTTTGAAGGTTTTAAGGGTTGGGGGAGTTGGGCGGCTTAGGGTTTCGGTGGTGAAAGCCTTTGGAGGTTTGGGACTTGGGGTTCATGGCTTTAGGAATTTGAGATTGGAAGAAGGATATACTGCCGAACATGAAAGAATGGCTTTCTTGCGTAGGATAGGATGCCACAGGTTGCGGCGAAGCTCATAGCTTGGGTTGTGCAAAGGGGGCTGTGTTGTTGGCTTAAACAACAAACATGGTGGTTTCCCAAGATTAGGGTACTGTCTTCAGTGTCTCGATAATACTAGGATAATATTTTTGGTGGTCGTTTTTTTTTGCGGTCCCCCTATTGATGAAAACTACCACATCCTGAGCCTTCTACTTACATACTCACGCCCCAAACGCATGAGTCATGCATGCAATGAGGACTTTGATTCGCGGCTGTTGCAGTGAGATGGAAAGCAGAAGCTTCCCAACCACGGTTGCGGGGCATAGTTAATGTAGACCCATGATTAATATGGGGGGAAATATTGGGGTTATATAGGGATAATGGAAAAGAAAATGGAAACTACTATTTAGGTTTTAGGGTTTAGTGTTTAGGGTAGTGTAGACCCCTGATTAAAAAACCCTCCCCCTTTAAGGGCCTTAATATTAGGATCCCTATTACAATCCCTATTAAGGAGAGGGGGTGTATTAATTACGGGTCTACATTACAGATAGTTTCCCAACGGGGCTCCTGACAGACGGTAAAGACTGTTCAGGGTACACTTTAAACGCTAAACCCTAAACCCTAAACCCTATCCTTTGGTTAGGTAGCAACGAAGGAATGGAGGCCCCCAGGAGCCCATATAATAGTACTTTCCATGTTCTTTTCCGTTCCCTCTAAAGCCTAAACACTAAACTCTGTAGTAGTTTGCATTTTGTTTTCCATTCCTTCTCAACCCTAAACTCTAGACTCTATAATAGTGTCCATTTTCTTTTCCATTCCTTCTTTCCCAGCTACTGTAGCCAATGGTACGGATTAGGGACTACTTGGAGGGTCAGGGGGACGTAGTAAGTAGGTTTATAGCTCCTATAACCTATATAGTAACCCCAGTTATTATCCTTGTTTTTCACCTACTGACTAAGTCCCCCGACCCTCGGAGTAGGGATTTTGACCTGATGCTGCGTTGATCGTGTTGGGGTTCGAGTTGAGGATCAGAACTGTAACCCCCCAAGACCTACAGCCCCCCTTAAGTAGATAGAATATGGCTTTGGGCAAGCCTTGTAAGCTGACGTCAATCCCAAGCCCCTTGCTTCCCTAAACCCTAAGCCCTAAAGCCTGAACCCTAAATGCAGCTCATATAAGCTTCTGACCGACTGCATCACTCCTGTACATAGATGCCATGCATCCTTACCTGCGTCAAGGCCCCGAATGTTGAAGCAGATGATGTTAGCAGTAATACAAATAGTAGTAATAGTAGTAGGACTATTATTATTAGTAGTAGTAGTAGCAGTAGCAGTAGCAGTAGCAGTAGCAGTAGCAGTAGCAGTAGCAGCAGCAGCAGCAGCAGCAGCAATACTAGTGATAGATATAACAGTAATTGTAGTAATCACTGTACAGTCCTCAGAGTAAAGCCTTCACCTTAACCCCACCGTAACTTCTGGCCGCCCTCCATACGTAGAAGGCCGCACAAGGCCCCGCCTCGCATTTGGTAGGCGGCAGCAGCGGCATGCAGAAAACGATCACGAATTATTACAGTCGCCTGCGAGCGGCAAACCTTTTGGTGCCAAAATGCGAACTACCGACCCTAAACAATTGGGGTTTAGAGATTGGGGGGTTAAGGGTTTAGGGGTTGGGGGTTTAGGGTTTAGGTTTTTGAGTGCCGGATGGAATTATTAATGAATCCTAGCCCGCGTAGGCCTGAGACCTTGGAGTTTCACATGCTTACAGCGACCCCATGGGCTCTCCAAACCAGGTTCCCCTCGAACTAACCTTCACTAACCCTAGATACTAGTAGTAACAATCAAAGGCGAACCTTGGCAGATAGTATGGAGGGGAGTGGTAAGGTAACCCATAATAACTATGTCTGAGCTGAAGCCTCAAAGATGGTAGTTGGAGGTCCGTGCGGCGTAGTAACCACTTATAACACTGTCAAGGGTTTAGGGTTTAGGGTTGGTGGCTAGAACCCTACTTATACTTGGGGTAGCCCGCATAAGGCCAGTCAGAGGAAGCGTAAGCAGGATTATCGCACCAATTATATTTAGCTACAGTGTCCCCTTGGACTCCAAGCAAGCACACCACTATTACCCGTTCAACATGCTATCCCCAGAACCCAAAATCCTATGCCCTACCCTAGGGGCCGAAATAAATATAACCAGGGCTGTGGGGTACATTATACTCCTGCTAACAAGGATTGCAGAGGAACATTATCTGTGATTACTGAGGTTTTACATTGACTTGGATGAATGGCAAGGGTTATCTGCTCCAAGCGACGGCCCCCTTTGACCTCTGTGGGCGTTGGGGAAAGGATTTGCTCGCCACCAGAGGCGAACGTTGCGCTGGCAAGAACATATAACCAATTTAATTTAACAAAGCTGGTAGGCTGGAAAGGCATGAAAGATCCATCATAAACCCATGTCTCCCAAAGAGAAGCAAATGTTGAGAAATCCACGAAGCCTAAACCCTCGATCCTAGTTACCAACACTTACCAAAACACTTCCCATAGCTTTAGAGTATAACATAGTATAACCAATGGAGAATAGGTATATCATATTTATATCTAGCCCTTAATACCATCCTTATTACAGGCTGTTACCAGCTGGGGGCAATGCCTAAACTTCATATTGATACTCCTCCACATCAACCCAGCATAAACTCACTTTCCATTTCCTTGTCCATGTTTCTATTCATTATTGGGGTATACACCCCAGACCCCATACCCAAGATGTGGAAGTTTCCCTAAATTACTGTTCCCAAAATGGGGGAAATTTATATAGGGCCCCGTATTACGATAGGAACCTAAATATGGGACCCCGTATTGACAGTAATTTAGGACAATCCCCATGTACTTCCCTATAGCTTTGCTAAGCCGTCAGCGCCCACGGCGGCCCCTCGTGAGCAGCGCGGCCGAGAGATTGCGGCAACACCACGAGACGGCCGATGCAGGGACCAATTTGGGCAGCAAGTTTGACTCTAGGACTCCCAACAGCCCTTGGGATTTCAGGGGTTTGGGGGTTTAGGGCTTTAGGGCTCCGAATAATATCAACAGACTTTAGAGGACCAAGGTAAGTATTATTTGTAGACTTTCGGCCCCGGGTAAAACCTTCTATAGGTTCCATCGATTTGTTGCGGCTTCAGGGTTTAGCGTCAACCCTTAATCCAACGCTGAATCCTAGAGTTTAGGGCTTGGGGTCTTCAGGGTTCAAGGGCCCAAGGCTCTGCGATCAATTTGCTTGCTTGACTAGACTGATTGACAAACACACCAGATACACCATTATCGAGGGGTTGAGGGTTTAGGGTTTCTTTTCAACGGCCCCAGAATGCCAACACTTTCAGGTGATACCTGAACCTAAACCATCAGGTTCATATTTATGGGCAGGGCGTATGATGTTCTGCAGGGATTAGTCATGTAGAGTAATACTGATTTGCACTACACATGTTGTAAGCTCGCACAGCAGATATTCGCAAGCCCGTACACCCACAAAAGCCAATAAAACTCTACGGTGTCCCAAGCCCTAAACCCTAAACCTGAAAGTATGTACTGCGGGCTTTCTGCTTCTTAAGACCCGTATCCGGCTATACGTCCCAATTCCAAACAATCATCTTCAGAAACCCGTTGCCCTGAACTCTATACATGGTTTGGGGTGTAGGGTTTATTGGATAAACCCAAATCCCAAAACCCAAAAACCCAAACCCTAAACCCCAAACCCTAATTCTAAATCTAGACCTAGTTCCTATATAACCCTATGTAACCCCTTCAAACACCTAAACCCTAAACCCTAACCTCAACCCTAAGTCCCAAACCTTAACCCATAAACCCTAATCTTAAATCAAGTGCCCTTGGCCCTGACCAGGCCAGCGGAATTCCTCAGTTGCTCCCGTGCGCGGATGCAGCTTCGAACCAGGTCGTGGGACAAAAATCCTGCGCACGGAACGGTTTAGGGCTTAGGGTTTAGGATTTAGGGTTTACGGTGTAGGGTTCAGGATTTAGGGTTTGGGGGGTCAGGGTTTAGGCTTCAAGGCCTGTAGGGCTTCGGATTTAGGGCATAGGACTTAGGGTCTAGGATTTTGGGTTCACTGTTTATTACAAGGTTTGCCAATGGTTTGGGCAAGAGATTAAGCAGCGATGCTGTGGTTTGGATATGTGTCTATATATATATACATATACTCACATATGTGTGTATATATATATACACATACATGTATGGTTCGAGCAGATGCTTAGGGATGTTTTTGGTTATATGGGTGATATGGGGAGATATTATAGAGGCTATCTAGGGTCTAAGGATATTATATGCCCTCAAGTATGGAGAATCAAATGGAAGCCAACATGCAGAATTAAATGGACATCTAGATTACACAGAGGTTTGGGGAATAAGGACCTAAACCCTGAACCCTCAACCCCGAACCTTAAACCCTAAAAAGGGGCTAGGGAAGAAGGTTTGGGGGGTTGGTTGGGGGAGCATAGGGTTTAGGGCACGTGATTTTTGAAGAGCTTTTTCTATATGTATGTCTCGAAGTCCTCAGGAGTTTTGAGTTCTGGTGACGAATTGCCCGCAGCAAAAAGAACAACCCTAAACCCTAAAC
>CAJNIZ010048039.1:0-16103 GCA_905231905.1 Symbiodinium pilosum | reverse complement strand
GGGTACAAACTTAAAGTCCTTGATATCTCAGGCTTCTGGAATTACTCCTTGGGGTCATGTAGACTTATACAGGAGTCCTTCATGGAGGGTATATAGATGCTAGAAAGGGTATGTACGTAGAGGTATGTTGGGTCAGGTTTAGCTGGTGCTTGTAGTGTTTACAAGAGGGGCTACTCTAAGGAGCATCACGGGGATTCTGGGGAGATTCGTGCTATGAATCCGTACCAACCAGAGGCAAGGACTTTGATATGGTATCTTGCCAGCCGCACCGTTTTCAAAGTGGGACAGGCTTATACACAGATTCAGCTTATCATCGGCACCCAAATCAAGACCCGCACTATACTAGTTTGGAGTTATATAAGATCGTATATACGACTTTTCAAGACTTGAACTGGGGTCTCACAAATGATGTCGACTCTATTGTCTAGCACTCTTGGGTGTGGATAGAAGAAGTGCCACTATGACCTAACTAGGCACATAACTTCCGTACTCTGTAAACTGAAAAAGCTTATAGCTACCCGGGAACAGGCTGAAAGATTTTGAGGTTGGGGATATAAAGGATGAGGGAGTAATCGCCTCACTCAAGCTTTAGGATTTAGAGCTTGATTAGCATGAATAGAGTTAGGCTCGAGGTAAGGCATGCTACGAGCCGGGAACACATTATGCCCTGAACCTCAAATCCTTACCTCCGACATGTGTTCTGCTGGATATTTTGGTTGTAGAACTTACAACCCCAACGCGAACGCGGGTGTTTCCGCAAATCACGAGGCCCAAATTTACCCCAATATACTAGAATCCTTCTTAGAAGGACTCCCAAAAAAAGGGACCCTAAACCCTAAACCCTCAACCCTAAACCCTAAACCCTCCTTGGAAGCCCTAACGTCCCTCCTCTTCTTCGGAGGGCGAGCTCAGAGCATCGCCGTTCGCGCAAACCTCAGCCACAACGCTTCGTTGGGGATTCGGCTATGGGTTTATATAGGGATTATAGGGTAATAAAAGGGTTTAGGAGTTTAGGGTTTAGGTTTATATAGGGATTATATAGGGTATATATTGGGTATATATAGGGGTTATATTGGGATAATGGAAAAGAAAATGGAAACCACTGATCAACTAAAGAGTTTAGAGCTAAGGAGCAACCATAATCTGGGTTCTGTTAAGGATGTTCAATTAAGTTCCTGTACTTGGTCTATTGAGTAAAAAAAAAATTGTTCTTCCCTAATATAGTAACTTTAATCAGGTTCCTGGACAGCATCTCAGTAATCTCTGATGAGGGGGAGGTTTAGCTCAGCAACTGAAGGCTTTAGACTCGGTAAATCCCCACTACAATAAGAATTCGTGTAATGGGTGGTAGGAGCTTTAAAAAGACCATTTTAATGACGGTAGCTGCGAGGGGGAATGACGTGAATGACACAAGTTTTAGGGTTGTTCATGATTCATGAGAATATTTACTACAACACGTAGAAACCTGCCGCGCGCATCGCCCTCTAATAGAGTCTCATATCTCTGATAAAGGGGAGGCAGTCATAAAAGGCGAGCGGCAAATTCTCATGAACCCTGGCTTTCAGGTTTTCCTTTGTATGGGACCTTAGATTTAGAGAACCTACAACCTAAACTCTAAGCCCTACACCCTAAACCCATAACCCTAAACCCTAAACTCCAAACCCCTAAATCCTAAACCCTAAGCCCTAAACCATGCTGGGTTTGGGATCTTGGGTTGTAGGAGCTTAGCAATTGGGATGCTCCAGCATTCGGGATCTCGTCCCCTGCCTGTCTCTATTTGAGGCAGGGTCACTTTAAAGGGGATATAGGGAGATATACGACATATAGATAGATGCAATGATTTTTACCTGCTTCACACTGAGGCTCCTAGAACTACTGTAGATGCTATCCTGAGGATTTGAAGGCTACTTCCATGAGCCGGTAGAATCATGTAGTGGGACTCTATCAAATTCATCCCCACATAGCCCTTGCAGAATCGCCATATACTCTGGAGCCCTGAAAAATTCAAACCCTAATCCCGAAACCCCGCAGCTCCTAGACCCTAAGCCTGAAACCCCTATATACCCTTACACATCCTGATGACCCGCTAAAGTTTCCTCATCCCTCTTCTGACAAAATCCCTAAGTCGCCTTCACCTGAGGGCAGTACACCCTCTATCCATTTCCTTTGGTTCTCCACTACAATGACCCCTTCAGACGGATATATATATATACTTACGTACTAACTTATGTGGATGCAGAGCTGGCTAAAACTATACATTTCCCCTTATTGCCATTAGTGTAGACTTTAGATGACGACCCTTATTACTTTCCTGTTGCAGCTCTTGGGAAACCCTAAACCCTAAACCCTTAACCCTAAACCCTAAACCCTAACCCTAAACCCTCAACCCTAAACCCTTAACCCTAGGGAAGCATCAAATCACCTGCACCTGCCACCAGGATGCCCCGAAGATCTCGCAGAAGTCGGCAAGGCAAACGCGCCCGGGCTCCTGAAGGCTTCCCCAAGCTTCCTGGACCCTAAGCCCTAAACCCTGAACATTGAACCCTAAACCCTAAGCCCTAAACCCTAAATCCTAAACCCTAAACCCTAAACCCCAAATCCTAACCCTAAATCCTAAACTCTAAACCCTAAACCCTAAACCTTAATCTTTGGTTAGGAGTTGGGAGCTTGGGGCTTAAGCTAGTTTGAGTTTGTTTAGGAGTAGGGCCTGGGGCTTAGGGAGTTTTAGGGTTTAGGGTCGTAGATTGGAATTTAGGGTTTGGGGCCGAGGCTTTTGGGCTGAGGGTTTAAACCCTTTTCTCTGGACTCTGTGCAAAAATTGTGATGGCTCTAAAGCTACAAGCAATATGTAGACCCTTCCCCCAAAGAACGAAGGAATGGAACTCAATATCCTCCCCCGACCTGACGTGGAATCTCAAAGGCTGGGGGGGGCCCTAAAAGGCTGCCGTCCTCTCAAACAAAATATGGGTTTCCAGACCCCAGACCGTACAGGCTGGACTCCAACAGCCAACCCTAAACCCCAAAAACTCCAGACCCTGTGATCCCGAACTCTTGAACCGTAAACCGCGTGACGTGTAAACTCTGCCGTTCGCTCCTGCGCCTGCGAGGCATTGCTAGCGTTGCCTCGATGTCCAGAGGTCGCAGGTTTGTCAGTTTGTGGATTCAGGATGTATAGTCCCCCTTAAGTAGATAGAATATGGCGTGTATGGGGATCTTATTATAATAAACCCAAAGCCGTAGTCTATCTACTTAGGGGGACGAAAGGATCAGTCTTGGGCCGTGAGAGGAAATCCTAAAGATTGCATGCAAGGGTTTAGGGTTGGTGCCTTAGGGTTTAGGGTTTGTTGTCAACATGGTGGCCCGTATCATACAGCCCTGAATATTTGAGGGCGTCCAAAAGGACGAGGGATCATAAATTGTGACCAAACTGAAACCCTATGCATAGTATGTTGGTTTCCATGGTCCTTTCCACTCCCACTACATCACAAAGCCCAAAACCCCCTGCCCCCATATGCAATCACTGAACCCCAAACCCTGAACCCTAAACCCATTCGGCATTGAGTACACGGTCGACTCAGGGCCACACGAACGTCTTTGCTGGGATGGAAGGGGCAATTCCTCAGCCACAGGTCATTATACAGCAGACAGGATGACATAGGACTATATGGGGGCTTGCTTCGAAAAAAATTGACTGTATAGGACTATATAGGGATTATACAGGGCTGTTTAGGCCAAAGCATGGGGATTCTAAAAAAAGTGGGTCGTATAGCAGTACACAGGGTTGTAGAGGGAGTTATATGGGGGGGGGATTAGACAGGGATTATATGGGTTTATGTTGTCCGGAATTATAGAGGGTCATATGGACGTCACGTTTTGCTACCTTGTTCCTGAGCTTAGCTGTGTGGCTCAAGGGGCTTAAGCCCCAGGATGTGAGGCTTGGTCTTGGTGACCTGTTTAGGTGCACCTACATCGCCCAGAATTAGGGTTGGGACCGTTGCGTTTCAAGCTTTAGGTGGGATCAGCATGAGGTTGGTTTGGGGGACCCCACATGCTGCTCCAGACCAAGACTTGAAAAAGCCTGTAGAACGGCATGAGCACGCTGAAAATTGATTAGTGCTCTGCAGCTGAAACAGCACTGACACCTCCAGCACAAAAACCTGCAGGCACAGGCACCGCCAGAATTCGAACCCAGTGCCCGCACCCTGAAGTCCTGAAACTTAGCGGTTGAGCCACTGGGTAACAGCTGTCATAGGGGAGGACAGAAATGCCATTTCAATGCTTGCGTGTCTTGACGACTGCTGCGGGTGGGTAGCTAGCACCAAATGCAAGTGTCAACCGCCATGACAGATCCTGAGCACTCATCCTAACTTAGCCCTGAGGCCCTAAAGCATAAAGCCGTACAACTAAACCCTAAACCCCAGACCCTGGACTCCCAGTACCCATTCACTCTGTAACGCACCTCGATCACAGCCCGTGGGATTTCCGAGGCAACGACGTAAGGCTGGTAATGACTCACTACCAGAAACGCCATGCCCACTCTTCTTTTCCGTGAGCAGAACTGCATAGACTTCTAAAAAGCCCCGAAAGCAGAGCCCTTAATGTGGGGGCCTACATAGCATAGGGCTTCATGGCTTGTACATTAAACCCTAAACCCTAGTCCAGGCCATGGTTCTCGGGGAGCCGGTTGACGTCCACCGCCGCGTCCAGTTCAGCACGTACGCGCTTGGACACCTGAGTAGCATTTTTTGGTGGTTGCACGCAGGAAGATCATATACCCAAAAGTTGGATATAATCTTACCCTATACTGGGTACCATAAGATCCCCAAATAAAAATACTACTCACCTGGGATCGGTTTGATCGGTTCACCTTACAGAGCACAGGGCGTCAGCTGACAGCGGCTGGGATTTGGATTTAAGGTTTAGGGTTTAGGGTTTAGGGTTGAACTCATAATTTGGGATGACTCGAATAGCTTGCATTAAAGGCTGCGATTCCCAAGTCGAACGCTACTGATCCGCCGTAGTCATTGAGTGCCAGGCAACAAGCACGAATATGTAAGCTATAGTCTACACCCCTGGTCCATGGTATCCCCCTTAAGAACCCCTAGAATGCTCCCATATATAATCCCCCTATATAACCCCGGTTAAGGAGTTTAGACTACAGCTCATGTCTAGACAGTCGCTGCAACCCTATGCTCTGAACATATGCGGACGTTG
The DNA here is from genome assembly GCA_905231905.1 of Symbiodinium pilosum. Classification (NCBI taxonomy): domain Eukaryota; class Dinophyceae; order Suessiales; family Symbiodiniaceae; genus Symbiodinium; species Symbiodinium pilosum. The sequence goes on along the minus strand of CAJNIZ010048039.1, from coordinate 10,889 downwards.
CCCATCTTCGTACATCTGAATACAGGTGCCGTACTTTACTGTATAAGAAAGAAACGCCCATAACCTTAGTGAATAGTAGTATCATGAGGGGTCCCTTCATCCACTACCCCACTCTCCCTTGAGCACCACTAAGACATGTCTCAAGCCAAGCGCGAACACCCCCCCCCCGTCTTTGCAGTCCAAAGAAGTGATCCAAAACTCTGAAACCCAATCCCTCTGCCCTAAACCTTACTCCCTGATTACACCTCACATATCCCTGCATGCCTCAAAATATGGTACTTTCCCAAAATAAGGGGACCCCATTATAGACCCCAAAATACTATAGTCCTTATTCTGGGGACCCCAAAAAAGGTACCCCTGATGTTGGGACACCCCCAAATATTCCTAGGTAAGCCCATATCATCCATTTAGAGCTGCTCAAGCCCCGAACCCAAACCCAAACTTGACTGCCAAGCGCCAGACCCAAATCCCCCCAAATCCCTAGTACAGGGGCCTAAATAATTACCAAGATAATTTTGAGGTCCAGTTGAGGTACCAGAGACCATAATTATATAAGGAATATGGAATGATAATATTGGTAATTATGTAAGCCCCTATATTAAACCTCAAATCTTCAACCCCAAACCCCGAACTCTAAATCCTGAACCCTACATACCCATTCTCAGCACCCGACAGACGATGAACACCAAGGCAGCCAAAGCTCCGGCGCAGACCTTTTCAAAAGGATTTAGGATTTAGGGTTAGGGTTTAGGATTTAGGGTTTAGGGTTAAGGGTAACCATAATGGCTAAAAATGAGTCATACAAATTCTTGAAATTGTCAAGAATGATTAACTAATGAGAAATACTCATCACTAGTAGTGATTTGTTGATAACTACTACTTATAAGAATGATAAGAAGAAGAATGACTAATGATTAAAATAATCATAGTTACTAGTAGTGATCTGTTAATTAACTAATTAATTAAGCAGTTCATAAATCAATGATAATGATAATTACCCAGACACCCTAAAGGATCCAAAAAATGGAAGCCCCCCCCCCAATATGAACCGATTACTACATTGGGAGAAGGAAACCCAAGGTCTCTTAGAGGGTCTGACCTATCTGGAGGTTCTGGGCATCTACCTCAGCCCTAGAAACAAAAAAAACTAAGCCCTCAACCTAAAAACTCCTGGACCCTGGGAAGCCCTAAGCCCTAAGCCCTAAACTCTAAAAAAATACGAAGCCCTAAGCCCAGATCCGACAAAACCCTTAACCTTGAAGCCCTGAGCACCAAAACACCTTGACGATATCTCAAGCTTTCACCCTAAACCCTAAACCCTATCCCATGGGCGCCAGGCTGCTGCGTCTGCACCTCGGAAGAGTCCTTGGTACGCAAGCTGTTTAGGGCTTAAGGCTTAGGGTTGAGGGTTTACGGGCTTAGCGCCTAGGAATTGAAGTTTTTAGGGTTTAGGGGGTTTTAGGGTTTAGGATTTAGGGTTTAGGGCTTAGGATTTAGGGCTGTCCTCCCTGCAGAAGCCCCTTGTTTGTTTTGGCCGACTGTAAGAAGGGTTATTCAAGGTGATATAGGCTTATGTAAGCTATATGTGTGGGGGAATATATATATATATCTACACATACACACCAGATTCCCCCAGTAACCCTTTAATACTAAGGGTACCCTTTTTCCTCATGTTCAGCTTTAATAAGGAGACCTCGAAATGAAAAGGGAAAAAGGGTACTACTGCGCTACCTAGTAAATGTTTCAGGGTATAAGTTAGACTTTGCAAAGCTAGGAACAATGCCACGCACCTCAGTCCCAGGGTGGTAGGGGGTTTAGGGCTTTAGGGGTTTGGGGTTTTAGGGGTTTAGGGTTTAGGGGTTAAGGAGTTCAGGGCTTAGGGGTTTAGGGGTTAAGGGTTTAGGTGTAGGGATCGATTCCTCGATTCCTTATACACAAGCCTAAACCCCAAACTCGAATTTGTAGCTGGCATGTTCGTTTTCCATCATTTGCTAGTTACAACCAGTAGAATGACCCTGAACACTAAACTCAAAACGCTGTATCCCCCTAAAACGCCACGAAACCTCAGCTTCCATTTCACGTCCATTTGTTGTTCCATTGGCTCTCCATTCCCTAACCTAAGCCGCAAGCCCGACTCGTAGGTTACATTGTCCGTTCCATTCCTCCATTCGGCAGAATATTGCGATATACCCCCTATAACCCCCTATAACCCCTTGAAAAGGGGTCCCTAAACCCTAAGCCCCAAAGACTAACCCCAACCTAAACCTTAGAACCATCAACCCTACCCCCTAAACCCCAAAAACCCTAAACCTTAAAACCCTAAAACCCCAAAGCCCAGCCTTTCTTCGCCCTTCTTCGCCGAGCGGCGGAGCCCTGCGACAGGAAGCCACGCACGGCCGGCGTCCCGGAGGCCGGCGTAAGCCTTCACATGGTTTAGGGTTTAGGGTTTAGGGGTTATATGGGTGGTTGTCAAAATTATGATCCCTTTTTGGGTACCCTAAATATTTGGTGCCGTACTATAACAGGGATCCAAAAAAGGACCATAATTTTTGGCAACAACGCACATAGGGTTTACTGAAATTACTTAGAGTTTGGGGAGGCTCGTTTGGGGTTTTGAATGTTTTAACTTTTCAAATTTCAACACCTGAAGATTGAGGGACTTGGGACCAGAAGAAATTGTAGGTTCATTTTGTTTCGAAAGCTTAGGACTGAAGGTTTGGGGTCTAAGCCTCAGGGTTTAGGGTTCAAGATTGGGGCTTAGGGCCTTGGGTCTAGGGACAGCCACAACACTGGCCGTCGTTGTGCGGATGTCTGCTTGCGGGCTTAGGTACGATTTAGCGGCCTAGGACGGTGTAGGGGAATATTTTCTGGCCGTGAGGCGCTTGCAGTCCACGTATGAATCCCCAAGCCGTGGGTTAGCTTTTGGGGTCTGAACCCAAACCCTAAACCGTGTTCCGGGCTTGGGGTTTCCATCAATAGCTCCCTAGGGCCTCAAATCCTAAGCCCTTAGACCCCGAAGCCGAAACGCTGAGCCAAGTGTTGTCAAATACCTTCCAAGCTCACTTTTGGGTCCTGACCACATTGACCCAAGCTACATCTATCATCAACGCCACCACTTGCACCGAAAAGGAAGGCCTCACATGCAAAGAGCACAAGTCTAGCTTTCTGCCTACACCCTATACCGCCTCTACCCTCTGTTGCTGCCAGTGAGCAAAAGAGCCAGCGACAGCGCTGTTTGGGACAACATGAAGATCGCTTAGCTTCCGCCCCGTTCGGCGGATGATATGTAAGGCCCAGCCGGGCAAAAGGAACGCCGTGACTGATCGAGCCACATGTTGCGGGGCAAGGCTGCAGCTTCTGGTTCCTATCAAATGGCGGATGAGTCAAAAACATACGTAAGATTCTTATGGCTTCTGGGCTTGTAACTAGCAAGTTAGCCCCTTGTGGGCCAAGGTTTTTCGTGGAGGGCTTCGTTTTGGAAAGCAGCTCAGCCGTTAGGGCTTGCTGCAGAAAAGGGAGACTCCTTTGACATACACATGCCTTAGGGATGGGTTTATAGTCCCCCTAAGTAGATAGAATATGGAATTGACCAATCTTATAATAAGATCCCCATATACCCCATATTCTATCTACTTAAGCGGGACAATATACCTTGTGAAGAACATGGGTCCCGCCATGCTTAAGCATGCTCCTATACCCAGAGAGCCCAATGTAGCTTAATGAAGGAATATACCTTAAATCATACTAAGACCCTTAATCTGATTTAAGGCATATATTCTTTAATTAAGCTATACTGAGCTCCCTGGCCCGAAACCCTAAACAAGAAACCCCTAACCCTCGTAGTTTCCATCTTCTTTTCCGTTATCCCTATATAAGTAAGCTATATTAGGCTCCCTGGGTGGGATTGAGACATCTGGGGGCTAGGTGCAGGCTGCGCACTTTTCTGAAGAGGAAGGCTGGAACTGGCAAATGTCTGGGCCATGTTTGAAAGGGGTTAGGGGGTATATAGGGATTATATTGGGGTAATATTGGGGTTGTATTAGGGTAACATTGGGGTTTTATTGGGGTTTTATTAGGGTTATATAAGGGAAACAGAACAGAAAATGGAGGAAACTACTACATTATAACAGAGTTTCGGGAATCGAGAGCGGTGGACATATTGCCTGTCTGCATCTTACAGCAGGACCTCCACAACACAAGACGCGAAGGCAAAAGCACGAAAAAAAGGCATGGCATTTTCAGTGGTGGTTGGTAGGCAATACAATCCCTATATAAGCCCTGTATAATATACTCCCCTGTTTGCCTCAGCAAGATTCAGCAATGACACTAGCAATGACACTTCCAGGTGCATGTAGGACGGTCGCATGAAGGAAGTGCGGCTGCATATTGAGGTCTAAACAGGCCTCGCTTATGCACACCCACCAGATAATTGCCCGCATGGAATTGTCTTTGGATCAAGCTCTTGAACAGAAGCTGAAGATGACTTATTCAAGTGCTTGCAAAAATTTAACGCCAAACATCCCCAGACAATCATCCGGTGTCCTCCAGATCTGCCAAGGCGAAGAAAGGTTATCGGTTTGAGCCAACGGGAAATCTTGCGCGGAGCCAGGCGAATTTGAAGCTTCAGCCTCACCCCAGAACCCCAACACCTACAACTTACAACTCATAACCCCTGCACGCCAAACCCTAAATGGTAGTTTCCATGTCCTTTTCCATCATCTCTATATAACCCCTATAACCCCCATATCTACCTAAGGTGGACTATGGCAATCCTTCAGCCCCTAACACCATGCAAGACGCATGCCCTTTTGCGGCTGGGCTCCTGGTTCCGACCCTGCGCACTCTTCTGCCCAAAGGCCACCAAAGCAGGACGGTCCCGTGCCCACTGCTCATGCCAGGGTGAGCCGTCCTCCCAGTCGAAGGAGCCTGCAGAGCATAGTAGTTTCCATTTTCTTTTCCATTAAATAGTACATATCCTATCATAACATAGTAGTTTCCATTTTCTCTTCCTTTAAGTAATATATACCCTATTATAACATGGTAGTTTCCATTTTCTTCTACATTTATACATATACATACACACCCTATTATACCATAGTAGTTTCCATTTTCTGTTCCGTTAAGTAATATGTACCCTATTGTGACATAGTAGTTTCGATTGTCTTCTACATTTATCCCTATATATCCCCAATATACAATATAGTAGCTTCCATGTTCTTTTCCATTATCCCTATATAACCCCAATATACAATATCGTTTCCTTTTCCATTATCCCTATAGTATCCCTAAACCCTAAACCCCCAAACCCCCAAACCCCTGAACCCCTAAACCCTATATCCGTCAAAGCAGCCTGCAGAGCCTGCGAAGCGATAACCTCCCCTGGCACGAGGCGCAGGGCCCGCTGCCCGCAGCTCCGCCAGTGCAGTGCGCGTGCCCTCAACAGCCTGGGTTGCTGTTAAGGAACTTAAATTAAGTTACCATAATGGGTATAGGGTTTAGGGGTTAGGGTTTACCATAATGGGTACATATATAGTAAATAATAGGGTTTCCCAATATAGTAACTTAATTTAAGTTCCTTAACAGCAACCCAGCAGCTTCAGCGTGCCGCGCAGGCGGGGCAGCGGTGCGGCGAAGCAGGTAGATGCAGGCGTCTGTCTTAACGAACAGCCGGAAGCTGCGGCGATGCTCCGTGGACCAGACTTGGCCCAGCGCATTTGCAGATAAAGCAGCTTGCATGACCTCGCGGTTCTCCTGTCTGCAAAACTTCTAGCCCAGCTAGCTAGGCACTTGAAAGGCGAGCAAGCTTCAAAAGCTTCAACCACCTTGAATCCCCTAAATCTTAGCTGGTGAGTTTGTCATCAGATTGGAAACAACTAACTTGGAGTGCTTATGAAATCTGTCCTGGCTGGTCAAGAGCACGGCCAAACCGCCGGGGCGCAGCACGCGTGACATCTCCGCGAGCGCCGCGGGATACAAAGTTTCGTTGCCGTGCAGCGTCCCAAACTGCTTCCCAAAAGGCAGGTCCTCGAGTGCTTGTTGAAACAACTGTTACATACTGCTGTACCCTGAAGCCTGCGCTTTCAGAACACGCGAGCCGGCTCCTTAGGATCTCCTATTTAATTGTATACCCTTGGATCATACTCCGTTCCTGAGGATGGATACGCTTAGCAATGCATCAAAAAACACAACTAGCTTCCATTTTCGTTTCCATTATCTACCTAAGCCCAATACACCCCCACATTACAGGGATAATGGAAAAGAAAATGGAAGCTACTACATTGGAACAGGGTATGTATACAACACCTGTTCCAGAGGAACCCAGGGATCCGTCAGGATCTTGTGCACTGACGCCGTAGCCAGGGGAAGACCCCCAGGTGCGGCCGCGTTCGCGAGCAACACCTCTACCTGGTTAGGCTTTAAGAGGACGTTAGGACGTTAAGAAGTTACAACTTCTATAACTGCAGAAGTTTGCCCAAAATCATGGATCCAGAAGTAGAAGTTTTTGCACTGGAACATATCATGTCAGACAAGGGAGAACCTTCCTAGCACAGTCCAACTGCGGGGGCAGCCATACGGATGCCGGCGGCATTGGCCCTGGCGGCTGACAGTTGCTCTGGGTCGGAGTCACAGCCGATGAAGGCACCTGTCTGTGCGGCTTGTAAGAGTATTGATTTTGCTCATGCTAGGCTGCTAGGCCATGCGTTGGCAATCAGTTCCTTCTCATAACAGTCTGCTGGCACGCGCGGCATCTACCACTGAGTTTGCAAACGTGTTGCTGCACACAGGTGCAGTATACCTACCAGAGTGGTATGCATCTGTCTGATATGCAGGCGTAAACCTGCTGTACTCAATATAACATATGTACGTGCCAGCACCCAAGCATCGAGGCATGCTCTCTTTAAGCCAGTTTCCATTGCATCCTCCATTTGAATTTCCCTTTGATGCTCAGCTTTTTAATCCCTCAAGACCCTAACGCCTTGAAGCACCAAACCCCAAATCTTAAGCCCAGCAATCACAAACCCTTAAGATCTCAACCCTAAAACCTTACAACCCGAAACCCTCAACCCCAAAAGCACGGGACAGCAAAAAGCACCTCCATGCCGCCAGTTCAAAGCCGCCTCGCATAAGAGCACCTGGCGGCTTTTGGGGTTTATGGTTTGCGGCTTTAGGGTTCAGGATTTTAAGGTTTGGGGCTTTGAGTTTCGGGTTTAGGCCTGGCAGGTTAGGGTTGGAGGGGTTAGATCTTTATGGCTACCGGTTTAGCGTGCAGGGTTTGGGGTGTGGGATCTGAAGATCACATGCCCATCACAGATTGGAAATCCTGATACTGGGGGCTGTTTTTGTTTGCATATTGGGGACCGTGATCTATGAACACTACCGACTTTGGGTCACTGCCACAATGACAATTTCTTCCTTGCAACCTTCAAATTTGCAAGGCCAGGATATAAGATCCCCAAACGAATGCTTGATTCGGCTGGTTGGACTGTGCATTCCGAGTTCTAAAAAATCTGCATGGCTGCTTGGCAGACAGGGTTCTTCCATTGTCCCCCTTAAGTAGATAGAATATGGCTTCGGGTATATTTTACCAAATCCCCATATACCCCATGTTCTACCTACTTAAGGGGGACTATAGTACCAAAGCATGCAGACATCGGGATGAAGGGAACAGAGTTGTGATATGTGTTTAGCGTACTTCTTGCGGCTTCCATTTGCCACCTGCTCGCCCAAGCCTAGACCAGTGGTTGAGCTTCATGGATGGAACTCTTTAAAGCCCAAGTGCATCTACAAGTCCAGGAATGCCATCCAACCATTGAAGTCCCTCCCCCTCCTGCCATTCCTGCCCCACATGTAGCCGTAAGCGTGTCAATCTTTGCTCCACGGCCGCACATGGGGTCCAGCACGACCTGGAAGCAGGCTGATTTCATCCGGATAAGCATAAGCACAAAATCTGATCAGCTCAGGTTGCAAGGCAAAGGTTTGGGCGCCAAGTAGGGCCTTCACAAAACGCAAAACAATAATAGGAAAGACATGTTACAGGGTCCAAGCAGACGAAGCACACACCCGCCTGTGTCCACTCGCAAGATAGCACTACAAACCACGGCAACCCACTGGCATGACCAGATTTGGGTACGCAGCAGCTGCCTACATATGAGTCACAAAGAAAAAGCATAGTGAACTTATTGATCCAAAGGTTAAACACGGTGTTGCATCTCCTTTTCCAACCCGAAGCCCGAAACATCCTCGAATCCTGCAAGCTCAGCCTGGAGGCTCTACAAAATGTTGAAGCATCGCAGAGATACTGGAATTTGGAGTTCAGGGTTGTAGCAGGCAGTGGAGGAATGGACCCCGCTAGTAGCCCCAGAAAGTCCCCAATAGCTTGAGCTCTAAAGCCAAAATAGTAGCTCTCATGTGAGTAGCGCTTTTTGGTGGTTGAACCCAGTAAGACAACATTCCTTATATAAAATACTATACCCCAAAAAAGGAGGATATAATCTTGCTCTATAAACGATACCATAGTATGCCCAAATAAAATACTACTCATGTTGGTTCGCACTTCTTCTGAAGCAAACCTTCCCCGGGCCTCCTGCGGCTGGATGTCCAGGCAGCGCGCCAAGACCTGGACGGCAAAACCCAAGGTTTGGAATTTGAGTGTGGAGTCTTAGGGCACGGGTTTTGTTCTACGAGTAAATAGGTTTGGTGCTACTTTGTCTTCACCGGCTTTTCCACCTGCATGATATTAGATTTGGAGGTTGAGGCATAGAGTTTGGATGAGGGGTGTGGTTCTTTCGTTTCAAGGCAACAGGGATGAGGGAAGGGATGAGGGGGTTGAGGATTTGGGGTTCGGGGCTTTCAGCTTCAGATTGGTGGGTTTTGAGTTTTGAGTTCAGATGCTTGGATTGCAGGTTGAGGATGGGAGTGGAAGGCTGTAAGGTTGAAGAAATTCCTGGTACCTATCAGAAAATCCAAGGACTTGCGCGCGCCCCTTAATTATGATTCTTTTAAGTGTTTGGGTCTGAAAGCACCCCTCAACCGTGTATGTTGCGCTCTGGGGAGCTTGCAGCTGCTTATAGAAGCACTGGCAACCCAACAGCGCTGTACATCGTTCTTCCCTGGAACATGAAGCGCGAATTACATGACAGAATGACGACTTTCTGAGATAGGACCAGGTAGGGTGTCTGCGTGAAAATACAATACGTCGTATCAATGCTTCAGCACCACATCCAGAAATCGTAGAGCCAATCCGTGGGCTGAGCCGAGGCACCCAGGCAATCGCCGGATGTAGCCCTCGCGGGACACGGGACGGAACTTTCAGCAAGCTGATGGTTGAGAGTTGGGGCATAAGTTGTATGATTTGTCTGTGCAGCGCCTTGGCGTAGTTACGGAACAAGTTGCGAACGCCAAGTACTTACAAAGACAAAAGGCCATCCTTGGGTCGGAGAGGGCTGTCGAGATTGATGACACTTGAAGGCGCATGGCTCAGAAGCTTGAACCCCATAGATGAAATCTCGAAAATCTTGGAATCAATTTACAGCGACCTTCCCGGGGTCACTGCTGCACATCTGCAGAAATTTAACAAACATTTACAACCAAAAGCGGCACCCGAAATGGAAGAGTCATGGTAAGATAAATGAGAAGATCAACAGTGACGACAGTGATCAGCGTGGCAACCGTAATCAGCCTCAGAATGAACATTCAAAAGAAGCATAGGTAAACGATCCATACTTAGGAGAGCCTTATATAGCTCCAGAAAACTAGAGTCCTTGGTATCGGGCCTCCAACCCTAAAAGCCCCCCCCACACAAAAAGGCCTGTGTGGACAAGGTAGCAACCCCGACCACCCAAAGGCTGCACTAGGGCCTTGGAAGAGGCGACGGCTTCGGGGTTTGGAGTTGGTTCTGCCCTAAAGAATACAGAAAGCGATGCCGTCGGAACCTGTTTGTTAAAGGGTCTACTTGGGCTTAGCTATGCCCTCCATACTTGTTTATATCCCGAGGTTCCACACTGAGCTCCTCGGGAATGTGTCGGGAGCAGCTACACTTGCAAGAACAAAAAACGACCTCCTGGAGGGTGTGGGATGCAAGGGCTTTAGGAAAACAAAATTGCAGCCTACCGCTGTTTTGGGTCACGGGCTTTTTGGGAACCCTCGTGGAGGGTAATGCCCAATGAAAGCCCAAAAAGGTCATGGTGTTTCTTAGTCCTCTGACAAGGATCAAAAACTCCACAGTAAGCACTTACAACTCTGACCGAACGCATCCCGCTTGCGGAGGCTCAGCTGCATGGTTTCCAATCAGCCTTCGCCATACCATGTTTTGTGGATGTACGGGCAAACAACGCTCTCAACAGCTTCGTAATAAAAAGGCTTTTGCAAGCGCTGCTGGCAATATCTAACTGACAGCAGACAAATGTTGAAAGCTTCTGGCTGGGTCATGAGATTTCGGAGGCTCAGAAACTTCAGGACAACAACCTGCTTCCCTACACGACTTCACGTGTAGTCCCGTGAGCCTATGAGGCGGACCCTGGGGCTTTCACCGACCCATAGCGGCAGACAAGCAGCAAACGGAAGCTAAGCAACGGATGCCAATCTGATCTTTTTGCCACTGGCGCACTTGCCAAAGACTTTCCCCGAGCGACCCCCTGCCTGAAGTCCCTCAGTCAGGGAATCGTTTTGCAAAGCTTGAATTTGTAAATGTAGCAGTGGATGCAAATTTTGCTAGCATGCCCCTCTTCTGCAGAACGCACAATCGATGATGTAGGCGAGGTAAGGCATATCCAAGCAACGAAGGTCGGCAAACCAACATCTCAGAAATATCTGTCACGTCAAAAAACTTGCTGAACAGTATCAACTTCTTGGACAGGTTTGCCTGTATGCTCAAGCCCAAGACTTGAGGA
>CAJNIZ010048038.1:0-34191 GCA_905231905.1 Symbiodinium pilosum | reverse complement strand
GGGGGGGGGGGGGGGGGGTGGCCAGGCTGCTGCAGGCGGAGTAGAGGGGGTTTTTAAAGGGATCTGAACGCCCTGAGGCTGGACAGCCTCGGCGAATTTAAGTTCCCTAACAGCAACCCAGCCTATGCTGTATGGGGGCCATTGTAATGTCCTCAACCCTCAACGAACCAAGCTGCACACGGGGCGAATGGATTAGATTGGGAAGTGCTCATTTCGGCAAAGGCATGCCTGGAAGGCTCTGAGGCTCATGATGTTTTGTTCCCAGGGAAGTAGCAATCCGAAACCCCACTTCTTACAACCAGACCCCAAACTGTGCTATATACATATATATTTATGTATATATATATATCCAACCAAAATCCATGTGCATGTTTGACATACTCTGCATCAACTCCATGCCTTAGTAACTCCTCCGCTGGAACTGTCCTTGCAAACAAATTGCTGAGAAGGTTCGACGCCAGGGGCCCTCATTGCACGCCCCTTTCTTGGCTATAGGTTATGCGGACCCCCCACCCTGTAATAGTAGTATAATAGGAATATAGGAGGACCCGAACATACTCACCATGATCCTTTCTAGTCATTATTACTGGGTAGGGGGTCCACCTAAAGTATAGCACCAGCAGAAAGGGCTTTTGTTTTTAGACGCGTTAACAGCACCCCATACGTAATCCTGGGCCGTGAATCCTACAGCCTACACATCTCTATGACATTTGTCAAGGTGGAGAAATCCCCAAGGTCAACAACTTCCTAAACCCTAAACCGTGTGACTTCTACCACGGTCCACCAGGATCATAGGGCTACCATGGGCCTCCCCAATATGCTCGTAGCAAATTAGCAAGGACGAAGAAGGCCGAATATTGTTCATGGAGGAAATCTTGCACCACCTGAAGTCCCCAAACTCCTACCTAAACCCTAAACCCAAACCTAGGAATTACAGTACTTCAGGGAGCTTAGGTGGTGCAAGATTTCATTCTATCAACAGAAGTCCCCAACAGCCCATAATGAAGTCCTCAATTTGTCCCTAAACCCTAAACCCCGCAAGAGAGCCCAAACGGTGGATACTAAAGATCCTGCATGAACCTAAGTACCCTAAACCTTGGGAATTATGGTACTCTACTATACTAAGGTCATGCAGGATTTTCAGCATCAACAGTAGTAACCCCATCCCTAAACCCTAAACCCTGAAGCCCACAGAAACTTACCATCACTTGGGGTCCCCAAATTCCTTAATTTTAAAACTTCAAAACCAAATGACCCCCCCAGACCCTAAGTAATGGTAAAAAAACCCATGAAAGGATCACCCAGAGCTTGTGACCAAGTACGAGCAGCTCTTAGAGGATCTCCTGCCCTCAGGGTTAGGGTTTAGGGTGGTTTAGGTTTAGGGTTTAGAGGTTTAGCGTTTAGGGATTTACGGGCTAGGGTTTGGCAGGGGCTTTCGGTTCAGATTCTTGGGTCATACTTTGTCTAAACGGGCACCAAGATGATGAGTTTTGTTACCTTTGATTGAGAGTAGAGTTTTAGGGTGAAGTAGGTTTATTGCTAATTCGGACATGTAGAGTTATAAGCGGGGCTGAAAGGCGTAGAAGGAAACTTGCAAAGTTCCCCTCACCCCTCAAGCAGGGCTACACAGTTGCTACAAGTGCTCACTGATGAAGATGAGGGTTCTTGGGTGAGTCTACAGTTGTAATCCTGGGATCGAGGTTTTGGGGTTTAGGCCTGTTCTCAAAACTGAGTGGTCTGTGTTGGTACCCTTGATGATTCGGGACCAAATACGGAATCCGAGTTTTGCGTGTAGGGTTTTACCTATGGTACATGGAGGAAATCTTGCACCACTCAGGACCCCAAAGATACCGTAATTACTGAGGTACAGGTTATATCAGGTGGTGCAAGATTTCTGCCATCCTAGAGGCTCAGAGTTTGGGGTGTGGGCTTGAGCTTTTGGGTGTCGGGCTTTCCCTCCGACTCCAGGGGTAATATTGAGGTCATTCCAGAACAGGAAGATCGCAGGAAGGGTATCGCTTCGCAAAGCCTATTGAAGACTACATCGGTCAGTTTCATGTGTGTAAAAAAATCTTCTGAGCAATTCTCCAAATCTTCTGGCTTCGTGGCTTAGCGGCTTTCTTAAACCCTAAACCCTAAACCGTGTCAGTGACATGGTCATGCAAGCTTAGAGCCTCCGAAGCATCATACGTTCGTATTCGCGGCCAAGCCTGGAGATATTTGTTTTGTCAGGGCTCCTCTGGCCAGTGTCTGATAGCTTTGCTGAAGGCTGGTTTTGCTTAGTATGTCTACTTACCATCCCCAGTAATCACGTTCCGGGCTAGGGTTTTTGAGTCACTCCTATCGTAAGCCGCTTTGTTTCTGGTACTAGGTAGACTTACTGAGTCAAGAGAGCCCCCAAGTTGAGATATCCAGCTTTGGACCAAAATTGTTGCAGAAGTCTTGACAGCTCTAGGCTAGATAGGGTTTAGGGTTTATAGATAGGAACTAAGCTTACAACCAGGTAATACTGGGTTGCTGTTAAGGAACTTAAATAAAGTTACCATAATGGGTATATAATAGTGAATAATAGGGTTTCCCCAATAGGGTAACTTAATTTAAGTTCCTTAACAGCAACCCAGAATATCCTCTAGCCTCTCATCATTTCTATGATGGATACCGCCAGCCTTTCCCGGAGGCTCGGCTTCGGTTTAGGGTTTAAGGTTTAGCGCCAAAGCTTGTTGGTTGTTAGTAGGGAATGAAGGAATCGATAAGAAACTGCAAGCTACATCAGTTTTTGGGGATCGGATACAGGCTACTATAGTGATCCATTCGTTTCCATTTCCCACGGGCAACCAGTAAGAAAGTGAAGGCGGCGAAGCCGTACATCCGCAAATGCAGTTAATTGAAGGGTCGGTCGGACTTAGCGAATAGGTTGATAATGGGATAACTAGGGTTAGTATGCGGCTTATTTGGACTTGCATATTCACGTAGTCCTCCTGCCCCTTCACGTAGATCTCACGCAGGCTCCATCTACACTAGCATGGGTACGTCCCATAAAAGCTGGAGGGAAGATGTCTGAGAATGAATGGTTAGTTGGGCTTTGTCTCACTAGATATGTGCAACACCGGCCCCCCCAAAACCTACACCCTAACCCTAAACCCTGAACCCTAAACCCCACCTTAAATGGTCAACTTGTTTGAGTCATGGCTAAAGCAGGAGTGGTGCCGGCTGATTGAGAAGTACTTGGAGCAGACGTTGGACGGCCAGCAGAAGGCCAAGCGGTCGTGCCGCAGTCGTGCCTGAGGGTGCCGGGTTTGGGGTTTTGGGCTTACATAGCCATCGATTTGACAAAGGATTACACTGGAAGTGGGCGTGGAAAGTGCTTGTAACGCTGTGTTGGCATATGAATCCCAATCCTTAAGTTTCACATTTTTCCGTTGCCCCAGCCTTAGTGGAACTCAAGCACTACTGAATTATCAAGAGTTCCCGAGTTGTAGCCAAGAAGCCCTGTACCCCTAAAAGCTTCCCTCAATATGGCCCTCATGTAGCCCTTCTATGAAGCAATGTAGTTCACCAGAGTTTCTCAAAAGGACAGGCAGGGGTACAACTCTTAGTGGTTCAGCCCTTAATCCTAGTCCCTGAGCCTCAACCCTCAATAGTGGGGTCGCTTCCACAGTCTCTCCCATTTCCTCTACATAATCCACAAGGCTTAGTGCAACCCAAGCACGAGAGAAGTAATGTGGAGGCCTAAATGGTAGTTTCCCTAAATAAGGGGACCCCAATATAGACCCCAAATTATTACCCAATATAGACCCCAAATTATTATAGTCCTTATTATGGGGACCCCCAAAAAGGTACCCCTAATTTTGGGAAACCCCCAAATAATTATATACCAAGATGATGGTCCTAGGTGCCTCGCATAGCTATTATAGATATGCAAGGCATCTTATTGTATAGGGTACCTTGAATAGATCTCCAGTTGTTACTGGTAATTACCTGGGCCTAAGCCCTAAACCCTCGGTTCTAAGCCTTAAACCCTACATTCGAAGCATCCCTGAAAGAAGCAGGACTCCGGCGACGCAGGGCCGCGCACCGAGCTGGACTTCTGGCGGAACAGGCTGTGTAGGGTTTTAGGGTTTAGGGTGCAGGTCAAGGGTGGTAGGGTTTGGAGGTTTAGGGTTCTAGGGTTTTAGGCTCTGCAGGTTTAGGGCTTTGGGGTCTGGACTTGGGTGGAAGGGTTCTGGGGGTTTAGCCTACCTGTGCTTAATGGCACCCGCCCCACTTGCAACTCGACAGGGCCACTCACCCACTACCGACCCATATGCACCATTTGAGCCCGCTCCCCATTTTGTCCCTCCCGCCCTCATTTAGACCCCTGATTAACAAAGCCTCTCCCCTTAACAGGGATTGCACGAGGGATCCTGATATGAAGGCCCTTAAAACAGCAGTCTACATTACTTGCCCCATTTGATGCCCCACTCCCTGCCCGTTTTGCCACTCGCCCCCCGCTGGGTAAGCGGAAAAAGGGGGCGGGAAGGGACGTGGGACGAGTGGGACAGGGGGGGGGAAGAGCGACAAGCGGGATAGGCAAAGGCAAGTGGGGCAAATTCGGTGCAGCCTGTAAATCTTCCAGTGCCGACACTCTCAAATGGCCAGAGCAAGAGAAGTTTCAAGTTGCCAGATCTTGGAGGAAACCTGGTTGCAACAGCGCGTGTACCTGCGGTAGTACATTTTTTAGTAATTAGGGAAGGTGATAGTAGAAGCAGCTAATGTAGAAGTTTGAAAGATATCAAGATGATTCCCGAACAATCCTTAAGCCGTTGTAGGAGCATGAAACCCAACACCGTATTCTACTTTTCCCCTCAGGCCCGCAGTAGGCTGCGGTAGACGGCGATCTTGTGTTTCGATCCTCTGCTGTCTGCCGCAGGCTCCAGAAGATCACGTCCATCACGGAGCAGCTGAGGACATGAGCTACAACTCTGCTAGCTATCATTCTTATTATTGTGGTTGTATTTTTAGTACTAGTACTCTTATTGCTACAAGACCTGTTTTTGTTTGGGTTTTGAGCTTTGATCTTCGTGTGTGGTGATGTAGACGTGTGGATCCAGACGTCTTAAAGTGCAGCCTCTTCTGGGGCCGGAGGTGTTTTCGCAGTTTACCTTAAAGTCGTCTACTGTTTCGCAGCTCGTAGGAAGCTATAAACCCTAACCCTTAAACCCTAGACCCTAAACCCTAAGCCCAAAACCCGAAAGTGCGCGCCCATGAGCTTGTGCATGTTTAAGTTCGGGGATGGGTTTAACAACTACTATTTTGCTGTTAAGGAATTTAAGCCAAGCTACCTGAACGGGAGAACCATATTACGTACTATATATGTATATACACCCATTATGCTAGCTGAATATGAGTTCCTTAACAGCAACCCAGTCTAGCGGGGTGTGAAGGTGCCTGGTGGTGGGATGCGACATATTGAGTCCTCTCAAACTGCCCGAAGCTGTCTGTGTCATATGAGCTCCTGTCAATACTAGCCTTATTAAGGGACCCTTAACAGTGGACACAGGGTCATATGATACTTATAGGAACCCTAAACCCTAAACTGTCCAACCCTAAACCCCTAAACCCTAAACCCCAAACCCTAAACCCCAAACCCTAAACCCTGTTATAGGATCCTTACTTGCGGTCTTGGTAATTGTGAGGACAAAGGAGAGGAAGATGGTTTTTGGGCTCCTCCACACCATCACAAAAGTGAGCCAGGAGGCGGGTTTAGGGTTTAGGGTTTAGGGTAAGGGTTTAGGGTAAGGGTTTAGGGTTTGGGGTTTAGGGTTTAGGGGCGTAGGGCAAAGAGTTGGGGATTTCCAACGTCAGGTGTAGCGTGTGTGTGTTTTTTTTTGGGGGGGGAGGGGGGGAGGGGGCGGGCGTGTAAGGGTTTGCAGTATTTTGGGGGTATAGAGGAGGCGAAGCCCATGTCAAGAAGTGCCAATGGCTCAATCTTCTTCCTTCATGCTTTTGGGCATACCGCGTAGCCCCAAAAGGCTCTATTGGTCTTCTTAGAGTAATGCAGACTAGGTCAGATTTTGTGTTTTGAGCTTGGTGTCTGTGGTTTTTGGGTTTGGAGCTAAGGGCCCAGTGGAGCTGCTACTGCCAGAAGGAAATAAATGGAACCGATTCTGCTAGTGGCATGGTGGTTATGGCGACTTGGATAATTACAGAAAGCAGTAAACTCTCAAGCTATCGCAAGTTGCGGGTTTATACGGTTTAAGGTGATAGGTCATCATTGCAGACGTTTCCTTTCGGGGTTGCGCTAGTGTTTTGACACACCCGTGTCTCTGACAGTATAGGTTAGATCATACAGCAGCCGCTGCCACACAAAGTAATCGGAGCTACAGCAGCCCCTTAACCAAAACCCATTTCATGACAATTGCTCTGAGGGTGTCTGCCGGGCATTCAAGATCATCGTAGCATGCCTACGCCTCTACGGGCGTGGTGGCGCAAAC
Source organism: Symbiodinium pilosum (assembly GCA_905231905.1). Lineage (NCBI taxonomy): Eukaryota > Dinophyceae > Suessiales > Symbiodiniaceae > Symbiodinium > Symbiodinium pilosum. The sequence continues at coordinate 27,718 of CAJNIZ010048038.1, read as the reverse complement.
CCTAAACTCTGAACCCTGAACCCGGTAACCTTAAACCATAAACGTTGAAAGCTGAAGACTTCAGCATTCCAGGGTGAGCTTTTCAAAGCCATAAATCTCCCAGCTCAAGATCTAAACCTTAAGCCTCAGACGTTGACCCTGTAGGGTTTAGGGTTTATGGGAACAAAATCCTGAATCGTCAGCCCTATAAACCCTCAACTTTAAGCTACTTCTGAACGAGTGCTTGCGCCAGGTCGCACCAAAGAATCGTCAATCAGCACCTCTGGCTGCATTGTTGTTTCCTGGGCTGGGACGTTCGTCAGAGTGAACTCCAAGAGGAGGAAGCAAAAGCCCTGGCCCCCAAAAACCCTAACCCTAATCCCTTAAATCCCTAAACCCTAAACCCCAAACCCTAAACCCTAACCTCTAAAGCAATGATGCTTCCCGAGCCTGCTGAGAAGCGGGGAGGGATCGGCGCCTTAGGCAAGGCTTCCTGCACAGCTAGTGCCTTACTCACTGACTACTTGGAGGGTCAGGGAGACTTAGTAATAATGGAAAAGAAAATGGAAGCTACAATATTATTTAGGGTTTAGAGTTTAAGGGTGTAGGGTTTAGGGTCAGGGAGACTTAGTAAGTAGCTTAATAACCCCTATAAGCCATATAATAACCCTAGTTATCTCTATTACTCACCTACTTATAAAGTCCCCCTGCCCCTCCAAGTACTCACTAAGCCTGGCACTAGGATCTTTACGCAGGCTTAAAGTGTATTGCTTATCTGAAAAGTATTGAGCTCCCTCAGCACTTCACCCTACACCCTATCCTTATATCGCCCTATGTATCCATCCTTACATGGCCCTATATATCCCCTAGCCTACGGGATTGGGCTCTTTGGCTAGCAAGGTCTTCAACACGCTCCGGCGATGGAAGCAGATCGAGATTGCTATCACAGAAGCCTTCAACGAAGCCAAGGATAACGCCCCTTGGGTGTATATTATAGTATACTATAGAATATCACAGTAGAATTATTGTAGTATATTCTAGGATATTTTTTTGGGTGCAAGGAATCCGTAGAATCGGGTTTTGGAGCATACAACACTATAGCTGTATAAGGGTGGTATGCAAGTGGGTAATGCCGGCATTTTCTTTTAGCTGTAGCAGCCTGATTGTTTGACAAAAGTACAGCGAAGTTCCTTTAACTGCAAAGGCCCCTACATCAGCCACTCAGTGCTGGTGGTTATGTCGTGTTCAGGGTTTGAAGTTTTGAGCCCATGAATTTGGGCTTGCATGAAACCATCAGAGCTTTGAGGCGAAGGGCTCTGGCTGCCTGTGACCCCAAACCTAGACACTAGGGTTGTGCAATGCTGTGCACTTTAGTGCAAGACTTCCGTTGCTCTGTTTTCAATGGTTAGCCTGATGCTAGAATTGAGTTTGGAGGCGAGAAAATTGTAGGCATTACGCACGGTTTAGGGTTGAGGCTCGGCAGTTTAAGCTCGCAACCGTATAGGCAGCCACATAATTTGATTCCGGCTTTCGAAATAGGGGTCCCCAATGTAAATCCCAAAGTCCTACAAAGCTTAACATAAGGATTTGCAAGACGGGATCTCCAATTGTGCTGAACCTCCCATTCGGGTTGGCGGCATTGAGTCTTCGAAAAGCAATTACCAGGAAGCAAAGCCTACTACTTGACATCCAGACTTTATCCCTACCGGGTCCAAGTACCTAAGCAGTACAATCTGGGCTTGAATGGCTTCCGATGTAAGCGGTAGTTTCCCAAAATAGGGGGAACCCCAATATGGACCCCAATATATATTCTAGTTTTTATTGTGGGGATCCCCAAAATGGTACTCCTGTTATTAGGAAACCCCCGAGTATGTTGGGTTCAAAGTACCGGCCATTTTGCCCCCTGCACGCTTATCGTTTGGCAGTCCTTTGCACTTCTAGACTGGCTTAGTGTGATTGATGTTTTCACCAAGTGAGTAGTATTTCATTTAGGGATACTATGGTACCCAATATAGAGTAAGATCATATCCTCCTTTTGGGGTATAGTATTCTATATAAGGAATAGAATCTTACTGGGTTTAACCACCCTTGCTCAGATGTCATGTAGTTGTCGTCCTCCATAACGTCATTCTGGGGCTAGGGAACCTGGTTCTACATGTAATGGATGCAGATATCACTCCTGCAGCAGGTAGTAACCTTCCGTATTATTGGGCGTGGTTGGTCTTGTCGACTGAATTGGGTGGTCTTCAGCAAAGGCTACACTGCTTGCAGGGGCCGATGGACATCACTCCTCTTCTCTATGAGCCCACGCGCGTCAATTGCCATACGTGAAGCATGATGGCTAGGCATTCCCGGAAACACACCCAGCCTTCGACAACTTAGTCCCCCATCTCGAAGCGCTACCCCATTGCTTCATGAAACTTAATTCTCAAAACCTTTGTTGCGGCTCCCAGAATCCTTTTGTACTTCGCATATATCTAGTGAATCTAGGGTTTCTCAAGGGCTCCCCAGCTGGAATTTACCTTGGAACCACTTACCTCGGCATGCTCACAGCTTGTTCATGTTTAGGCTCCTGGTATTGGCTTGCTTTGGGCGGGCTAATCATGATCCTAGTGTAGGTTCATTTTTGGGTGAAGTCCGGTGCTGGTCTAGGCTTGTTTGGGGCTGAATTATGGTCTGTTGGGGTGAATCATGGTCCTCTTACAGGCTCATTTTTGGTTTAGGGTTAGCCTTAGGGCTCATGATGGGCTTTTCCCTATCATTCTCCACTTCAGGGCCAACGGAGAAGGAGGTTGTGAAGGTGTAAGCAAGCTTATTTTCCGTCTCAAACACCAAGGCCCATGTGCGAAACAACAGATAGACTCAACCTGGATCTTTGGAAGCCGCAAGCCCAAAACTCTAAAACCCGAAACCCTAAACAACAAACATGCCTCACTGCAATGAGGTCAAATACCTGACCACCTTGGAAAAATTCATCGAGCCCCTGTACAACGGCACCCCAACCACCATCATCGCGCCTTGGCCGGCTGCTACAAGGGATACTATATGATGTAGAAGCTTGAATAGTCGCTCACAAGCCTTAGAGAATAATATTATAAAACACCCAAAATGCTCTTCAAGGGATACCCAGTAACTGCCTAGGTAACATTTAACTTTTTGGGGGTCCATAAAACCCTCACAATTACACTTTCAACGTCAAGATTCAAGAGCCAGGGAACTCGGCCATTGAACAAATCCTAAAGCCTGCTATTCTCACAGATTCAATAGATTGGTGGTCTCTTGAGTTGGGGTTTCTGCTCCATGGGGCGACATACAGGGATCCTTACCATGGTAAGTACGGATTCTGTGAGCACATGTCGGGAGCAGATTCGGGATTAAGATTGGAGACAATTTTTCAATGAGTCGACGATCCACACACTGAAGTGCGAAATTTGCGATTCTCTTCCGAGATCCCCGATACCGTTTTTCAGGGCCAGTTGAACCATAATCCAGTCTGGAAAGAGATTTCCAGGCGCATCCTGCACAGACACGTAAAAACGATTTCGTTCAGTGATTTAGACGACTGGGCCCCACTACGAATATGAATACTTTTCCAGGGTCATGGACCCAGAAGCTGGGTTCACAATGTTCATACTTGGGGTTATTCTAAAACCTTCTAGGGGTTATGAACCTACTGACTAAGTTCCCCTGACGTCCAAGTACTCTCTGCAGTGCACATCCCCTGAGCGACCTCTTGGTTGCTAGCTGGGAAACCACGACTTGACATTGAACGCTCGAATCCCCTTTATACCAACACCTTTTTCCAATGGAAGCAGCTGGGTTGCTGTTAAGGAACATAGTTTAAGTTACCATAATGAGGAAAGCCTGTGTTTTGCGATGTACTCATAATTCATATATGGATTTGGCAACTTAATTTAAGTGTCTCAAGAGCATCCCAGACAAGAAGGGTGCCCGGGACTGCTCAAGAATGTGCCAAGCAACAATCTTCAAGGTGATATACACCCGAAACCCTAGGCCCCACAACCTTAAATGACCCCTAAGCCTAAGCCCTAAACTCTAAACTCTGAAGCCTAAACCTTCAACCGCTTTGGTGGCAGTTCGCCTTATGGTGAACCTATTGTTCACTCGGAAGCTCATGGGCTGGTGTATCTACAACAAGCTTTGACCTTACACGGTTTTATTGTCTCGTCTAACCGTACTTATCTCTGCCCATGAGCAGGAGTTTGTGCCGGTTTGAACACCTCCCTAGCTAGGGTTTGGGGTTTAGGGTCTTCTTCGGGGAATCAATGAGCCAAGGACACTTTGCCCGCGCTGATGTTCCTTGGCATCTGAAGCCTCAAAAAAAATCTTACTGGTGGGTGGGATACATTCTGCTATAGAACCCCTGTTCTAAGCCCCCAACAAGGTACTCGTAGTTTTGGGAACCCCGCCGGCCGCATTTTGCCATGGCCCTCTGCTTGTCATGGCCAGTCTCTTGGGTTTGGGTCCGTTGTTGACCTGAAACCCAGGTTTTAGGGTTTAAGGGTTTAGGGTTTGTGGGTTAAGGTTTAGGGTTTAGGGTTTAGGGTTTGTGGTTTAAGGCTTGAGGGTTTTGGGTTTAAGGGTTTAGGGTTTTGGATTTAAGGCTGTAGGGTTTAGGGTTTATGTGAGTAGGGTGACCCTCAATGTCTCTGCTTTAACCAGGGTGTTGACTGGTTCTGACTGAGTTCTGCATGACTCGCAAAATGTCAGTTCCCTTCTGAGCATTCTCACCATGGGACTCTTTGGGTGGGATGCGTAGGGGAACCCCAATTTTTGCTGACAATTTTAGAAGTGTATAACGTATGGAGCGACTTTGTTTTGGCACATGCCCAATGGTAGTTTCCCAAAATAAGATCGGGGAACTTCAACATAGACCACCAAATACTACAGTCCCTAATTTTGAGAAACCCCAAAGCCCTAAACCCTATATGTACCTATATACTCTCCTGTATCTCCCCCAAGAAGGTATTCCAGGGTCTGTCACAGACCAGGTGAAGTCCCCGTGGTTTTCATTTCCCAGCTCCGAGGAATGCAGTCAAGATGATCCACACCATTGCACGCTACTACAACACCACAGCTCCTCGGCCTTCATTTAGGACTCTGGCAATATGGGGCTTTCCCACAATTAGGGGTAGGTACCATTGGGGTCCCTATAGTAAGGACTATAATAGTTTAGGGTCTATATTGGGGTCCCGTTATTGCGGGAAGCTACCATATGTTGTTATAGTAAGATGATAATATAATACAGAAAATAGTAAAAGAGTAAGATAGGCTTTTGGTCATATAGTAACATAGCAACATAGTACTGAACAAGGTTTCGTGAAACGTTCCAGTTGTGGCCCACAAGTTAAGTAGTTACTTCCTCGATTTATCCTGTATTGTGTGCACTTTGGTGGATTGTCAGCCTTTTAGGTTTTCAATCTAAGGGGCTTTCCCTACATGCTGGGATCCCTTTTGGGGTGCGGAAGCGAAGGAGGGGATCCCTGTAGTTAGTAGCCCTACAATCTCCTGTAATGCAGCAGCTTTAGGGTTTAGGGTCGAGGGTTTAGGACGTAGTTTCGATTTTCTTTCCCATTCCTTCATTCCCTACTAGCAGCGAGTTAACGCTAAACTCTCTCTCCCTCTCTCAACTCCGTTCCCATTTTATTCTCCATGCCCTTTTCCACTTGATTTTCCATTTCCTAAATCCTGAACAAAGTAAAGCCTGAAAACAGTGATTAGTTTCTATTCCCTTCAATCTCTATATACTCCCTATATATAGAGCCGTAAGCAAATTGAGTGTCATAGGGCCCTCAAACCTACCCGAGTGAACCCTAGCTTCTAGATATCTAAGCTTAGAAGTTTGGGCCTCAATTTGGGCCTTAGGCCTTGTAGGGGGATTCTTAAAGGGTATAAGGGTACATATTAGGTATATAGCAGGTATATAAGAATCCCAGGGTTAGGGGCCCATGGTTTCAACCTTGGACAAATAGCTAACTCCGTTTCAGGTCCATTCCCGACTGCTAACAGTCAGAGAGGGCTGAGGGCTTGAGAAATGGCTCGGTTGCGGTTGAGGGTTCGGGGTTTAGGGCTTCGCACTGAAGACTGGCTCATGATATGCCCGCAGACCCCCATTTGTTCGCATCCCCCCCCCAAAAAATAGGATCTATGAGAGTCATATGATAGTCAGAACGTTCTTGCTGTAGGGTTGGGGTTACCAGAATCCTCGTATCGCGGAATCACCCGAAACCCTGAACCCTAAACTAACCCTGAACCCTAAACCTAACGGACGTAGGGTTCCCTAAACCCTGCGAGGAAGCTACCTCGTCATGTGACCATAGGGTTGAGTCGAGTCTAATCCCTTGCAGGGTCAGGCCACCTAGCCAATCTGATAAGCCCCACAAGCCACATGTGCTATAGTCTAGACTCCTTAAAGGGGCTTACATAAGGAAGTTTATAGGGGACTACTACAGGGATTATTAAGAAGGATAATTCGAGTTTAGATTCTGGCCCATATGGTAACCAGAGTAGCCCCCATCATGAGCCTACTTGCTAATTACCCCTGACCCTCGAGGTGTCTCAGGCTAAGGTATGAAGGGTTTACGGTATGCGCGCAGGGTCGAGGAAGGCAGTCATACTAGGGTTTAGGGATAAGGGTTTAGGGATCCCTTAAGCCATGGACCCTGAATCATAAAGCCTGAACCCTAGATAGTGTAGGGACAAGAAGCCTGTTTTGAGGAGAACTATTGCTCCCACAGTTTTTAAGTGCTTTGCTCTCCTTACAACTTCCGTCAAGCAGGGCTGTCATGGAGAAATATGTGTCTGGTCCAGGAGCGCATGACCAACCTTTTCGCAAAGATCACAAACCAGATGATTACCAACTGCAAGGACGCGTTGAGAAGCCTATGGACTGGTAGGGCTTGGGTTTTGGGGTTTCGTTAGAGTATGTAATACGTGGGTAACCACACATCAGCAGTTCTACGGAGCTCTCAATCTTTCTGGGGTGTTTTTCATTTTTCAAGGAGTTCGTTTTCCGTGGTATGAGGCGAATGATGCAAAGTGTCCGTCTTCGCTCAGGCTAAACCGCTCTATTTGAGGATAGGGCATTGCGCGCAACCCCTACACGTCCTACACAAACCCTAAACCCTGAACCCGTGAAGCTCGCTAGGGCATCCCAGGTTCTAAGTCACATAGTCAATGCGTCTGCATCCATGGCGAAGGTTTTCAACACTAGGGCAGTTCCCAAAATTAGAGGCGCATTTCGGTACCCCTAAATATTCGGTGCTGCAATATAATCTATAACCTAGAGCGGCCCATAATTTTGAGAACGACCCACTAACATGAACAGTCTTAAACCTAATTTTAGGAGGCCTACTTTGAGGGCCATGGGGGCGTAAGAAGTTTATAAGTTAAAGACAGGGATAGCTGGGCTGTTATAGGGTTTTTAGGGGTTATTAACCTACTTACTAAGTCCCCTGACACTCCAAGTGCCAAGTATAGATGAAAGAATGATAGAATGGTCATAATCAGTACTCCTGCTTAGCATTATGAGTGATGAGAGTCATACTCAGGCTCAACGTAGGAGATACAACACGTGGGTGGTTGTCAAAATTATGGTCCCTTTTGGATCCCTATTATACTACGGCATCTTATATTTAGGGTACCCAAAAAGGGAGCATAATTTTGACAACCACCCATGTGCAGACAGGAACTGTAAATCCTGAACATCCTAAGCCCAGGTTGCCCAAACTCTCTTTAATTTTGTTACTTGTATTCTTAGGTTAGAGAAGGGCAGTGAGCTCATGGACCGGTGGATGGCTGCGAACGTCTCACCAGGCCCCGAACCCCTTGAACCCTAATCCCTAAATCCTCAGATCCGTGAACCCAAAACCCAAAGCGCCGAAAGCCCAAAACCTGAAACCCTAAAACCCAAAGCCCAAAGTCCTAAAACCTCAAAAACCACGAAGCCTAAACCCTAAACCCAAAAAAGGAGTGCGTCCTCGAGGGTGAAGAGTCAGAGTCGCTGTGGCGGAAGGATCCACTGGTGCTCATCAAGCAGCTCGTCTTGTAAAGAGTTTAGGGGGGTAGGGGTTAGGGTTTATATAGGGGTTATATAGGGATAATGGAAAAGAAAATGGAAACTACTATAGGGTTTAGGGTTTAGGGTTTCCGGTACAAAGGAGGCCCCTCAAGACCCAGCGGACCTTCTGTTGGTTTTTTTAGGAGATTACTCCCCAAATAGCCACTTGTGAATGATGGAGCGGATGCCTTTCCTCGCCTCAAAGGCCCAAACAGCCGGAGGTTCCCTAAAGCCCTGAACTCCCAACCCTCAACCCTAACACCTAAAGCCTAAAACTCATGGGTTCCCCTACTTGGAGGTTCAGGGGGGCGTAGTAAGTAGGTCAATAGCCCCTATCACCCATATAGTAACCCTAGTTATCCCCATTATGGCCCCACCCTTTACTATCCCGCCGGGTTCCTCCTTAATAAATCCTTAGTTCGGACTGCAAGTTATCGCTTTACATCCCTCCCTCCTATGTTAGGAAGAACCCGAAACCCTAAAACCCACAGACCCAAAATTCTAAAACCCTCAAACCCTAAGTCCTAAACCCTAAACCTTAGATCCTAAACCCTAAGCCCCCAACCCCTAAACCCTAGAGCCTAAACTAGCGGAGCCTGTATAAGGAACCTCTGGTCCTGCATCCGCCTCAATGAGGAGTATCAGGCGTCGGCTTTTGGGGGGGTTGAGAATTTAGGGTTTTGGGGGTTCAGGGGTTTAGGGTTTAGGGGTTAGGGATTAGGGTTTAGGAGAGAGGTTTTAGGGTTTAGGGATTCGGGTTTAGGATATAGGGTTCAGGGAGTTTAGGGTTTAGGGATTAGCATTGAGGATATAGGGAGAAGGGTTTGGGGAACAGGGTTGAGGGATACGGGTTTTTCGGAATTCAGCTTTAGGGCTGGGGGTTTGAGGTATCTTGACGCACGGGTATTCGCAAGGATCCGTTTTGCGCCAGCTGGAGAAAGGGACCTATATGATAGTTTCTCCAAATAAAGGAGACCCCAATGTAGACAGATAAAGGTATCCCTAATTTTCCGGAACCCCTATATAGTGGTGATGATGCCTGGCTCTATGCAGACAGGACGAAGTGCGTCCTTGGGACCCTGAAACCCTAAAGGTTAAACCCTAAACCCTAAGGGGCATGTATCTAGGATGTTAATCTTGAAGAAGGGGACAGCTGTTCCGTGCCTAGATTCATTACTTGGACGAGTGTTGCCTCGCCAGTTGTTAGACTGTCAGAGTGAGCTGAAGATAGCGAGGACCCTCGATCCCAATGTGTTGGAAAAAAAACCTGAGAATATTCCATGCGCAGGAATACTACCGCCAGACGAAGGAGACGCTTCTGACGCTTCCGAAAGGCAGCATGGCAGCCCATGGTGCAGAGTCGACTGCCCTCCCCCAAGCTAGCATGAGACCTGAAATTGGGCCCTTTGTAGACTACTATCGCTTTAAAGGGCTATATGGGACTACCTGCTAGTAGTTTGAGGAAGGGCTATTTCATTGGGGGTTTGCGGATTCTTCGGGAAAAGCAGGCCGCCAGACAGCAAGGCGCCCTAACGTAGCCTTTAACTTTTTAACTTTCCCTTTTCACGCGCCTCGATGAAAAATCCTCACAATTTCTCCTACAAGCCCCAAACGTAACCACCCCACATAAACCACCAGTGATTTCCATGTCATTTTCCATTTCCTGTTCCAATTTGATACTCCATCATCTGGTATACTAGTGTTTCGTAACCTACCTACCTACCTACCTACCTGCCTAGCTAGGTCTTAAACCCAAAGACTAATTCCTAAAACCCCCTTAACCCTAAACAGTAGTTTCCATTTTCTTTTCCATTATCCCAATACATCCCCTATACAACACCTAGCCCAAAACCAAACCACCCAGGCAAGCAGTTCGACTTCAGCGAGACGCTGATATTTGGTCGTTTCGACCTCTTCTGCCGGCGTGTCACGAAGTTGATCGACACTCGGGCCTTCACAGCCCTTCCTAGTCTCCCCAGCAAAAAGCGACGCTAAGTGTGGGGCCTCCCAGAAATAATTCCATTGTGAGAAATGCTGATTTCGGGGATAGAGCGGTTGCTCTCACTCTCTCTCTCTCTCTCTCTCTTTCTCTTTGCCTCCCCCTTCCCTGCATGCCAGCTGTATGAAATGCGTAACCCCAATTTGCCCATAAGCATGACTTCTAGTCTATGATAGCGCCACGATGTGCGCGGTAATTATCGATTTTGTTGTGTGCTCTCTCTCCCTGTCTGTCTTAGACATGTCGCTCCAGTCACCCATGGGAGCGAATTTATGTCCATGACAACGCCCGGTTGTCAATGTTCCTGTCCCTCTATCTCTCTCTCTCGCTCTCTCTGTATGCCTGTGTGCTTCTCTGTCTCTGCCGCTGGCTGCTTCTTGCGCCTTGTGCATGGTATGCTATAATCATTCATGAGACTAGAAATCACCAGGCTTGTGCAATACCTCAAGTCGTTGATCCCTCACCCTGCCCTTCGCCAAACTTTCATGGAACTTCCTGTGGACCCTTCTGTATTCAGAAGCAATGTCCTCATGAGCCCCGTTTGGGTCCCGTGTTGGTGTACGAAGAAGGCAAGCCACAAACCCTAAACCCTAAACCCGAAACCCTAGACAAAACCCTAAACCGTTGTAAACTCCAAGTCCAAAACGCCTACTGCCCAGGACATGTTCCAGACGGTGCATCAGTTCACGCCGCTGGGCGGAGTTGCAAGAACAGCTTCGAGCCCGTAAAAGTGAGCATAAAAGCCGATAACAGGGAGTAAGCTAGAGTTCCTCGAAAAGATCCATGCAATCCCGAATTAAAGGGATGCCTATAACTGCCACCGAATCTGGTATCCATACACTCGAATGGCCAGATCAGTTCTACAATGTGCCTACGGTTTCGTACTACATTGCAATGCAGCATACAGACCTGCAGAGGCCCGAAGACCCTGACTATACTAAGGGTTTAGGCTTTAGTAGGATTTAGGGGGTTTAGGCTTTAGGGTTCAGGGTTTAGGGGGTTTGGGTTTCGGGTTTCGGGTTTAGAGGGTTTCGGGTTTCGGGTTTAGAGGGTTTAGGGTTTAGGGTTTAGAGGGTTTAGGGTTTAGGGTTTATGACTACACATTACCCCAAGGTCTACACCCTAATTCCCACAGAACACCTTTCACCTCTGGTCATAATGTTGATGGAGGACATCTTGCACCACGTAGGGTCCCTAAAGCCCCAAACCCTAAACTCCTATTGATATTCCCAGAACTGACGAGACAGAAATTTCTGCCATCAACAGTACGTTACCTCAAGCTCCGAGCTTGAACTGTCGCGGTTTGGAGTTTAAGGTTTAGGGTGTCTCCAAACTCCTTGAGACCCCGGTTACCTTTGAGTAGCACTTGAATATGTCAATATAGAAGTTGATACGGAGAAGAGAACCTGATTTCGGTCAACCACCAGAAGGCCCTAAACCCTAAAACTCTGAAGCCCTGAGCCCTCCTGAGCCCTAGGCCTTCAAACTTTAAAGCCTTAAGCCCTCCTGAATCCTAAATCCTAAGCCGGAACCCCTTCAACACCCAGAAGCCTAAACGCCTAAACCCTAAAACCTAGAACCCTACACCCTAAACCCTTAGGTCTCTTTCACAGCATCGCTTTGATGGCATGGAGCCCCTCGTGAAGAACTTTAAGAGCATCCTCGAGGCACCATTGGGCTCAGGGTGTATCCTTTAAAGGGGATCACTTGAGTAGTAGTTTATTTGGGGATACTATGGTACCCAATATAGAGTAAGATTCTATCCTCCTTTTGGGGTATAGTATTTTGTAAAAGGAATATTATCTTACTGGGTTTAACCATTGAAAAACACTACTCACTTGGAGGGTCATTGGGAGTTAGTAAGTGCAGGGTTCAAGGTTAAGGGTTTAGGGTTTAGGGTCAGGGGGCTTAGCAAGTAGGTCATGGGCCCTATAAGACAGATGATAACCTAGTTATCCCCATTAATAACCTTCTTCCAAAGCCTAGAAAGTTTCGGGACACATATAAATACATAGGTATATGTATATATGTATTAATGGAGATGAATATTGGGATTCAAAGGGATTACAGGGAATAATGGAGAATGAAATGGAGACTGAAATGGAAACAGGAAGTGTATTAAACAGCGGGGTTTAGGGCTGAGGCCTGGCGGTTTAGGTTTAGGATGAGTTTTTTTGGTTTCGCTTCTGTGTCCCTTCTAGGCCCTAAACTCTACATATGGGGCTTGAACAGTGGTCTGGTGTGCGGTTTAGTGTTAATTTTTTGGGGAATATAAGTTTCATTTAAGATGATTACCTTACACCCTAAATCCTAAACCCTAGGCCACTAGTGGCTTAGGCCCTAAGCTGACCGATATCCTAAACTGTGACCCTGAACTGTGTTCATTAAGTCAGTCCCCCCCACGGGTTTAGGGTTTAGGATTTAGGGTTTAGGGATAATGGTAATCAGTGGAGTTAATAGGGCCTTAATGTACCTACAATAGTCTCTTGTGGTACCCAGTACTGGGTGGGGGATTGACCCCAAACTGTATTCAGGAGTTCCAGTTCAAGCGCCACGACCTCCTGGAATCTTGGCAACAGCACATGCCGTGAACTTCTCGCCCTGAAGAAGAGTGAGGGTTTAGGGTTTAGGGGTTTGGGGTTTAGGGTTTAGGGGTTTGGGGTTTAGGGTTAGGGTTTCGGATTGAATAAGAGGTTGTTTTAGAACCCTAAATCCTACCTAAACCCTAACATCGTCCTGAAGGCGGTAGTTACGAGGACACTCCTGTCTTGCAGGACATGTAATTAGTTTATGTGAGCACTACACTGTTAAGGGCTTGGAGTTTAGGGTTACCAAGGGACCATCAAGGGGGATATTTCGAATGGGGAAGCATGTCCATGCATTCAATGCTTGCGGGATTCTGTCACTCGTCGGCTTTGCGATGGGACTTCGCACTTTGGTTGAGGCCTCTTGCTGGGGTCTCCTCGGGAAGTATTTGATTTTGTTATAGCATAACCGTAAGGAATTATTATACGCCCTAAGCCGTATACTCTATGGCAGCCTGCGTCTCCAAGGATTTCCACAACAATCGCTTCGACCGCGACTATGTGGAGTTCAATGTCCGCATCTCCGCACCCCCGATGACAAAGGTTGTAAGGGTAGGCAGGTCTTTCATGAACCACCGGGTTTGGGTTTAGGGTCTAGGGTTTAGGGGTTTAGGTTTTGGTCCGAAAGAATTGTCAATCTGACCAATCCTGAAAGGGATATTGGGGTTTCGCAGCACTAGGGGTACCTCTTTGGGGGTTAATACAGGTTATATAGGGGTATATAGGGACATATAGGACTTAGGGATTAGGTTTTAGGGTTTCCCTCAACTAGGAGTACGTTTGTAAAGTCCCAAGAATCTGGATGATAGTATTTTAGGGGCCCTATTGTGGTTCCCCTGTTTTGGCAGGCTACCATATCTGATACTACAAAGGTCATTTTGTCCTGGCAGGCATGCCCCGCTGTTCTGCGTTCGGCAGATTCAACTTTCTGGTGCACGGTAGGCTACCACGTCCTTTGGTTTAGGGTTTAGGGTTTGGGGTATCTCAAAACGGGTAGAAAGGCGACCGAGCTCATTTTCAGCAGCAGCTGTGTGTGCAGGAGCCCGAAGGGCAGAACCTTGTCTTGTGCACAGGTGCCTCTTCAACCTATGCCGTAAATTCCCTGGGGCCCTAAGCCCCTAAACCCCTAAAGCCATTAGCCCTAAACTCCACCCTACCCCAAAACCCGGGGAGTTGGAAGCAAGGAAAAGAGTCTCAAAACCCTATCCCATCAAACTCTAAGCTTTTGACCCACATGCTCAGAGACACTGCTCCTTGAGAGCCTGAAGCCTGCAACCCCAAATCTCTGAGGACTTGGAGAGCAATCTTCGCCAGTTCATCAACCAGTCTTTCGAGGTACCTTCTCATCCCTTCTGCTACAGTTAAACACCCCGTTTCTCCCTAACAACCTATCTTCCGCCTTAAGCCCTAAACCCTAAACCCATAATGGTTTATATTGGGTTTACGTACGACTATGGGAGTGAGCCTCGCTTATTGCTAGACAGAGGGGAAAAGGTTGTTTTCTCTAAAATTAGCACCTCCCATCCCCCTAATACTTGGTGTGTCCTGAAAACTGTTCTAGTTTTTTGCCAAGTAGAACCGCGGCAGTAAAAAAGCTAAAGCTGTTGTTGGGATTAAAGCCTCCCCCCGATAATGCTAGTACTGGGTATTCCGTGTAGTAGCTTTACCATGTGGAGGTATATACCTGAAGGGGTGAATGTCTACCAGTAGGTGGGAGTGATTAGGTTTCATAGGCTTCGCGAAACTTTTGTGGTTATGGTAAATTTAGGGTTGAGATTGACGTTTCAGGTGGGATACCTTCTGAGCTTCAATCAAATGACACTACTCTAGGGTTTAGGATTAAGGGATCCCCGTACCCTGAGCCCTGGGGTTGTGAAATGTTGGATTTAGGGTGTCCGTCTTCAGGCGTGGAGTCAGCGTAGGATGCTGACATCCAAGATCAAAGGCAGTACAACAACCAAAGTTTCAGGCTTTACTTGTTTTGGTTCTTATCTGTTATATGCGGCAGTTGTTCAATGGTATCTTGTAAGTGTATCCAGAGGGTTCCTTGCAATTTTGGGTGAGTGTACATTTGGGTGACCAGTTGGGGAGACCTTGAAACTTGAAACCATGGGACAGATGTACTAGAAAGCAATGCTTTGGCAGGGCAATTGATGGCAGCCAAGTGTGCAAGCCTGAATAGGCACCGAATCAAGGAGAATCTATTTGAGAAGAACATCGACGGTGAAACGGAAACCGGAGTTATACGTCGAACAGGATGCTACTCAGTAGGCTTCTACATTATTGCGGCTTCATCAATGAGTGGTAAGTCATAAGTATGGCGGCGACAAGATGAAGTCCCAGGAGTGTTTTGTATCGAAGGAAGGGGTATGATCGGATGGCGATATGGGTGTTTCTCAAGATGTTCCCTGCCTAGTCCTCAATGGGCACCCAGATACCTCCAACATCCTCCAACACATGCCTAGAAACGACATGCACCAATTTGCGATGCTGAAGGGAGACCCGACGATCCCCTTATTCGGTTTGCTAGGATACCTTTTTGAGCAGCACGATTTAAGAGCTGCTCAGGGCCAAACTAAGGGGAACGCAGCAAGCGGGTCATAGCCCACTGCCCCTGCACCAAGTCTTCCCAAGCCTCTGTAATTACTTTCTCAAGATTACCATTTGAGAATCTTTGGTTGGGAGAGACTCTTTGCAATCTCCATATATCTCCATACATTCCTAGTGGCCCCCAAGGGCACCCCCTACTTGGAAGAATCCCTCCGTAAGCTTCCCCCCTAGAACTGTACATGATAAAAGTGTCAAAAGGGGGTCTTAATTTTGAGCGTGCAGTCATGGCTTAGAGGAGTTATTAACTTACTAACCTACTTCCGAATTGGGCCCCTCTGACCCTAAACCTAAACCATAAACCCTGTCCTACTTCTAATCTGAGACAAGCCAGGCGATCGCAAGCATCGAGTCGTCTCTTAAGCTTCTGGCGAAGTTCCAGTCCATCCTCCAGCGAGACAGTGACCCCTTCGAATTACACAGGGGCTGTGGGGAGAAGGATAGGGTTCAGGGGTTAGTTTTTAGGGTTTAGGTTGTAAAAAGGGTATATAGGAGTATATAGGGTGCTTGGAAACTTTGAGGGCATTTCCCCTATTATGGAGAACCAAACGGAAAGAAAATCAAACATGACCTGGAAACTGGAAGTATATGGTGGCTGATAGGGATCAGGGTTTCCAACCATTAGAGGTCCGTTTTGGGGGGCTATGCAAGGAGATCCCTAGTAAAGACATGCTCAAGTAAGCAGGCTGGACAAGTTACAGGTTCAGGATTCCGTGGCGTTGGGTGCCAAGGCCTTGGAGTGAAGGTTTCGGATTTACGGCTTTGGGCTTAAACTTGGCCATTTCAGTGCCATATGCGACCTCCCTGTCTGTCATCATGTGGCCAGTGTATTACAGAGTTGCTTCTCTGATAAATTGAGCATCTTGACATGTTGAACTAAACCTTAAACCCTAAACCCCAAGCTTTTCGGGTGGACCTTCTGGGCCTCAGGCAGGAGTGCGACGCTCTCATGGCCATGAACGAGCCCTAAAAACACGTTGCAGCTTCTCAAACAGATCAACATAGAATACGATTACTAATGGTAATAATACCAAAAAGTATTTCTTATTCCGATCATTTCTATTACTATTACGATTCAAAACAACAAGTGTTGACTTCTTCATTGACTGCGGATTTCTAAGATCTACGTATTCTCGCCTATCCGTGTTGCACCCCTCCTCTTCATTTGAGGCCTCCGCCAAGATCTGGAGAACAAGTTTGCCGTGATTTTCCACAACTACGGCCTGGAGCTCACACACGTGCAGGACCAGTACGAGAAGTACAAGACAGGCGCCGCGCTTCAAAGCCAAAGGTGGAGCTTGTTTGTTGTGGTACTATTATAGTATATTGTAGTTTATCATAGTATAGAGTGATATAAATAGCAATATAGCAGTATAGCAATAATATAGCAATATAGAAATAATATAGTAATGTAGTATCCCTAACGGTCCTCTTCCCTCTTCCTTTCTGACACGCACGGGACTGGTAACAGCACAGCATCTGAGGGGGGGGGATTGAAATGCATTTGGTAAACAGAAGAGGGAATTTCCGAGCTGCTGAGTCGTGAGGAGGTTTTGAAGGTTTTTCCTGAGTCTCTTTCTTGGTACTAACTATGACTTTAGCTGTTGTTAGCATGGTTACTACAGCCCCAAAAAGCCTAAACCCTAAACTACAAGCCCTAAACCCTAAACCCCTAAACTCCTAGAGACTAAACCCTAAGCCCCCTGAAGCCCTAAGCCCCTGAAACCCCAAGCCCCTGAAATCCGAAGCCCTAGACCCTGAACCCCTAAACCCTAAACTCTTAAACCCTAAACCCTAAAGCTGCAGGCCCGCCGCTGGTGCGAAATCTGCCTCCGGTTGCTGGTCACATCACCTGGTCGCGACATCTCTACAGGCGGCTTAGGGTTTAGGGTTTAGGGTGTAGGGGTTACTGCTCAGGTTTTAGGGTCGAGGGTTGAGGGTTAAGGATTTACTCTTTAGGGTTGAGGGTTTAGGGTTCAGAGTGGCTATAGGTTTTGAAGGCATGGGGTTCAGGTTTTGGGGGTTTAAGGCTTGCAGTTTGGAATTTTGGGGCGAGGGTTTGAGTTAGGCTTTCACCTACACTCCAAGCCGTAAACCGAGTTTAGGGTGAAAAGGTCCGAGGCTAAGGGTTGCAGTTGTTCAGGGTTTAGGGGTTTAGGGTTTAGGGTTACACGTTTGGAGTGCACAATGATCTCACCCTGCGGCCCTTGTGAAGAAGTCCGTGGCATTCAAGGGGTATGTCGGGGCGGCTTTTCTGAAGAGATGAGATGTTAATCAGACTCGCGTTTCATGAGGTGACTCTGTCTTCTTCTTCTTAGAAAGTCCAAGAGATGAGGAACAACAGGGGAAGCTACATGCGCCTGCTGCTGATCTTGTAAGGGATGACCACTTTTACGTTCCATTTTTGCTTGTGCTAGGAGTTAAGGTCTAGGGTTTAGGGTTTCCATTTTATGTTGGGGCCTCATGCCCTGTATTTTGAAGCCTTTCGCTATCCTAAACCCCGAGCTCATATCTTGAGTTCCCATAAATAAAGAGCCGCCCAAAAAGATCCCAACATACTATAATCCTTCTTATGGGGACTCCTGACACCCTTAATTTTCGGAACTTCCCCAGCGTGCAGGCGCATTGAAGGCCCCATGCAGAAGTTTCAGACGAATCCCGCGGTGCTAGCGCCACGGCCTGCTGTATGGGCGGACGATCGATACTAAATTACAAGAAGCCCTTGCATTACCTTATAGTGAACCCCGTCATACGAGGTTTGTAGTATCAACCGAAGGGCAGGGCGATGCGTTACGATGCTGCACTTTGATCTCAAATGGTTTCAACGGATTGTAGACTGGATTTGGGTCTAAGGTTTATAAGGTGAAGGTTTTTTTTGGCAGAGCGATCTGGCTTTGCGATTGTGATTGTGAGGCTGAGCAACCTTACCTGGGTTGCTGTTGAGTCATTGAGGAGCTTACAGTAAGTTACTATCATAGGGAAACCGTCATTTTCTATATGCCCATACTATGGTCAGTTACTTCAAGTTCTTTAAGAGCAGCCTGGCTACGGATTACATTCCCCGCGGAGCAGCTAGGAACCTCAGACCAGAAAACTTAGATGTGTGGGAGCTGGAGCCAGGGTAGGACGAGGAGTTATTGGGAAAGCCGTCGTAGGCAGAAATGCTTGGGTCATCATGGTGGAAGTAGCAGAACTTGCAGGGGCGGGTTTAAACTTTTTCTCTATTTCTATTAAACCCATAATCCCTACATAGCCGTTATAAAGCCAAAAACGGTTTTATCTTTACAGGGCCCCCAAGCCTACCCTAGCTTGCTCAAGGAGTGAAGGAACAATCAGCCTATCATAGAGAACAGGAAGAGCAAGAAGAAACAGAAGCAGAATACGTAGAAGAAGTTGGCAAAACGATCTGTGTGTCTTAGCCGTTGCGGAAAGCTGATGTGGGGCTTCCCAAATTTGAAGGGGAACTGTGTTGGGAGTCCCCATAGTAAGGTTTACACTATTTTGGGATCTATATTGGGTTCCCCCTTTTTACGGAAACCTCCCTCAACCCTAATCCCTAAACCCTAAACCCCAAACCCCTAAACCCCTAAACCCTAATCCCTAAACTCGTTTCACCCAGGCAGGAAGGGATTCCCGAAAGCTTATACGCATGTACAACAAGATGGCCAAGACCCTGGTGGAGTTTGAGACCCTGTGGTACCAGGCCTACCGGAAGAGGGGTTTGGTGTTTAGGGTTTAGGATCTGGGGTTTAGGGATGTTTTAGTTGGACTCCCCACCCAGCAATAATGACTATAAGGGAAAATGATGAAGATAATGAGGCCTCCTTATATTTTTTTATCCTACCAGTTTTACAGAGTGAGGACTCCACCTAAGAGATTTTGGTGTAATTGCGAAAGGCACGGAAGAGGAAGTGCTAAATGCAATGTGGAAATTGCGTTTATCTGAGGGTAGATAGGGTTTGCATTAATTGGGGTAGCCTTAACCCTTCAAAATCAGGACCCAATGATTTTCATATGGCTCTTGTAGGGTCGTTGTTTAAGGGGTTCTCTAAACCCTTGCTTCGGATTACTGATTACTACTAGTACTGGATTAAACGGTGTGAGGTGGCAGCTTCGGCACTTGGTTTGTGGGCGGAGCTTGTATTTGTAAGCAGCTCAGGGTTTAGGGTTTCAGGGTTTAGGGGGTTAGGGGTTGAGGGGTTTAGGGGTTTAGGTTTTAGGGGTTTAGGGTTTAGGGTTTAGGCCCCCGCGACATTGTTTCCTTGCCTGAATGAAGCTTCTTCGGTTCCAGGGTAGGAAAGCCAAAGGTGACTGCAGAAGATCGAAGTCGGTTTCGGTATTTCACTGTCACCTCATGAATTGCATGGGGCTTTGGGTCCTATATAGCTGACAGTTATATACATGTATACACACCCTGTGTGTGTCCACGTATATACATATATACATATACATTCATATACATGTATATATATATATATATTATACACACATACGCACATAGTACGTCTATATGTGCATATATATATATGAATGCAGCATTGCGGTGTGTGTTTTGAAGAAGGCCTTGAGCTACAGGTTGTGGGATGGCTTCCCCACGGGGTGTGCCGGAAGTCTTGCAGCAGACCGCCGTGATTGGAGGAAGTGGATATCTTGGGAAGGCTGTGTCGGAGCGACTGCTGCAATTGGGTGTTCAGATCCGAATCCTTGATCTGTATCCACCGACCTTCGACATCCAAGCTGCGAGCTTTCTCACCTGCGATGTCCGCGAGCCTCTGCGCCTGGCTGAGGCGCTGTCTGGAGTGCAGAGTGTGATCCACGTTGCAGGTGTTATTGACATCCGACGGCACTACCACCCAACTGCCAGCGAGGAGGTGAATGTGCAGGGCACAGCCAACGTTGTGCGGGCGTGCCGAGCAACAGGGGTACAGCGTATGATTTACATCTCCACCTCGAATGTTTTGATGGAGGAGAGGGAATGTCTTGATATCTCCGAAGAGAGCTCTGTGCCACTGCGACAGTGCACGGAGTATAGCAGGACCAAGCTGTTGGCCGAGAGGCTAGTGCTGGAGGAGGCCCATCGCGAGGGGGGCATGCTTGTCACAGTGCTGCGCCCTCCGTGGATTTGGGGGCCAGGTGAGGGTAACTTCTGGACTGTGGCAGCCAACCCGCTGCCACTGGCCGTGCGTACTGGTTACTGCAATGCCATCTATGTCCGCAACGCTGCCAACGCTGCGATCCACGCAGCCCATCGGCTTTGTGATCGCGATGCTGCGTCCCATGGGCAGGCAGTGTTTATCAAGGACCCTTTGAATGGGGGCACTGGCCTCGTGCACTGCCAGCTGCTTTATCGTTGCGAAGTGGCCGGACGATCGCTGCCGCCCTGGGATGTGCCTTTTTTGGTGCTCCTGTGGTCTGCTTGGCTTGTCGATCTCCTCTGTGGCGTTGTCTGGTTTCTATTTCGAGTGCATCTGCAACGCGGGGATGGCTTCACGCAGTATGCGATCTGGGCAGGCTTCGGGCACCATACAATCTGCGATAACAAGGCGCGCAAGCTGCTGGGCCAATGGCCGGAAGTGTCCATGAAGCAGGCCATCATGGAAACCAAAGCGCATTACCAAATCTCATGACTCACGACTGAACCACCTGCAGTGCACATGGGCTCCGCCTTTGACTGGCCAGGGCCGAAATGCTGATCTTGGATGCAAAACAATGGCTTCATGAGGTGCCTGACCTTCGAGGTTGCCTTCGACGCGAGACGCGACATCTAGCGTTCCTTTGTAAAGGTGTTCTGACAGCTGACAGGGTGGAAGGCCCAGACAGAAAAGACTCCATGTCGAGAACCGCGAGCCCACAAGCGTTATCTGAAACTCTTCAACCCTGAGCCCCAACCGAAAGATCTCAAGTTGTAGAATGACAGAATCTCTCCAACAATCCCTCTCAGATCCCACTACTGCAATCGGCAATCCCCCTGAAAATCTGCGTGATGCGCCCAACTTCAAGCCCTTCAAATTGCAAAGCAGTCAATTACACAGTCCTTCGCTCCTGGATGCCCATGCCCTGACCGGTTTAGGGGATGATACGGAACCTCTCAAGTTTGTCCCACTCCCGAATCAACGGCAATTTTCTAGAGTACCTGATCCCTTAAACCCGGCCGCATTTCCTTCAACTGAGGGTAATTACAAAGGATAGCTTAATTTTGGGATTCAGGCCTCCGAACTACCATGGAGAATTCTCATCTAATCGGTGAAGCACAACAACTTCTCGCTAAACACTGAACCCTTAACCCTAAACACCCGAAACCCGAAAGCTTGCTGTCAATCCGAAAGCCTCTGCAAAGGGAAGGGCCTCATTCTTGGGATTGGGGTCTTTGACTAGGGTAAGAAAATAAGTTTGGGCGGAGCCCTAAATTCAGAACTCTGTACATCCTACGTAGCCCTACGTATCTATATTGCCCCATATATCCCTACAACGCCCCTATAACCTCCCTTGACCTGGAGGGTCAGGAGCACGCAGAGAATAGATGATTTCCTCATATAAGCCACACAACATCTACAGTCACCCATATTAACCTTCTGACTACGTCCCCGTGACCTTCCAAGTAATGTGGTGCCCATATGAACCCAACGTATGGCCAGTTGTCAGGCAATTTTTTCCATGTACTTGTCCTTTTGATTCTCCATTCTTGGGCCCTCTATCCCCATGTCCCCCGACCCTAGAACCCTCAAACCTAAACACTTAACCCTAAACCCTAAGCCCTTAAACCCCTATAACCCCCTTTAGGCATAAGGGCCAAACCTAAAGTCTTAACCCTAAACCCTAATCCCCTAAACCCCCTTTAGGGATAAGGGTTTCCCTGCAATGCAAGGCCTGGGTGTCTTCCATTGAGACAGTGAAGAGTGGCCTGCAGGCAACGCTGATCATCAAGCTGCTTGGAGCTTTTGGGTTTAGGAGTTTAGGGTTTTGGGTCTAGGATTGAGGGTTTATGGTTTGGGGTTGGGGTTTAGGATTTAGGGTTTAGGGCTTGGGGTCTAGGATTGAGGATTTAGGGTTTATGGTTTAGGGTTGGGTTTTAGGATCTAGGGTTTAGGGTTTGGGGTTTAGGTTTTCTTGGGCTTAGGATTTAGGGTCTAGGATTTAGGGTTTGGGGTTTAGGGTTTGGGGTTTAGGGTTTGGGGCTTGGGGTCTAGGATTTCGGGTTTTAGATTTGCGAGCTTAAGGCTTAGCGGCCAATATCGGAAGATACCCTCAATCATGGAAAGGGACCCGCAGATTAAGCTCCCTGGTGCTTCGGAGGGACTGGGGGAATGGATTATAGGTTTTTTTTGGGGGTTATATAGGGACTACCATAGGGATCCATTCCCCCATTCCTTCCTAAGCACCAGGGAGTAATCACAGACCTTAAGCCCTGAATCCTAACCCTTTGCAAGTTAAGGGTCCTGGGCTCTTCCGGGGATGGGTCCAGGGTTTCATGTTGAAAATTTATGGTCGGACCCGCGGTCCCGCTGAAAGTGTGACCTTAGTGGTCTTAATGTTTTGGCATACCATATTGGATCAATGTTAGGGATCCTGTAAAGTTTTGGTGGTATGGTATCTCTCTTTTTTTGTAAAAAGAATCCTTTTTTTTTTCCTATGGTAATGTGGGCTAAGCATACTTCCCCATCAGAACAACTCTCTCTCTCTCTCTCTATCTCTCTCTCTCTCTCTCTCTCTCTCTTTTCTTGCCGTTTCTGGAGGGTTCTGGTGCAGGCGGGGTGTACCACAGGCAAACCGCCTAGTCGCCCGAAAAGCGAAAGCATGGCGCAACGAGTTACGTGACATTGCAGCCTACTGAATCTTCAATTACTCTGAAGGCTTAGTTAGGCTCAGAAAACTGGGCAAGCAATGGTCGCTCACTGCATGAACCGGGTTGCTAGCGCGAGGAAGGTTTTCAAATTATGGCTAGCCTGATCCGGCACCTCCTACCTTAGAATTTACGGCTTGCCATTTCGGACCATGCCTCCATTCCCGACCAACCACCCCAACCTCCAACCCCAACTACCGACGTAGGGCCGCCTTACAGCCGCTCCCCCAACGCATTCAGACGACGGCATGTCCTAAACCTAGCCCAAAAGCTCAGAAACCTTAAAACCCTAATCCTAAAACCCTCGGGTTTAGGGTTTAGGCCCATGCCCTGAAGCCAGAAAAACAAGCCTAAACCCTAAACCCTGAATCTTAAACCCTAAAACCCTGAACAAGGCATCCGGATGACGGCATGCGCTTCCACGTCAACTTTGACTGGGAGATTCTCCAGACCCTAGGATGACTTAGAGGTTAGGGTTTAGGGGTTTAGGGTTTAGGGTTGAGGGTTTAGGGTCAGGGTTCAGGGTTCGGGTTCAGGGTTTAGGGTTTAGGGTTTAGGGTTCAGGGTTCCACCAAGGTAATGGCATCCTTCATATAGGCTTAATATGGGGGTTATATAGGGAGAGTGGAAAATAAGATGGAAACTACTATGTAGGGTTATGGGTTTAGGGGAGGGTCAGAGGGACTTACTTGCTGTAGTAACTTTAGGGTTTAGGGCTGAGGTTTTAGAGTTTAGGGTCTGAGGGACAGTAAGTAGGTTAATGATGAGATATGATGAGGCTAGGGGTCATCAACCTACTTACTAAGTCCTCCTGACCCTCTAAATAGGGTTCAGGGAGAGAGAGAGAGAGAGAGGGAGCGATCGAGAGAGGGAGAGAGAAAGAGAGAGAGAGAGAGAGAGAGAGAGGGAGGGGGCGAGGGACGGGGAGGGATAAACGTGTGTGTATATATATATACATATTTATTTATTTATTTATTTAGTTACAAGACGGGGGAGGGAGGATATACATATATGTATGTATATGTGTGTATATATATATACACACATATATTCGTATTATAGTAGTACATAGTATGTTTATATGGATGTATGGGATTTAGGCTTTCCAAACATTGGGGCTCTGTTTGTGTTGTCCTGGTAACAAGGGTTATAGTATATGGGCAGCAGTTACATAAGGGGACCCTTGTCCTAAACCCTAAACCCTAAACACGAAGCTCCAGAAAGTTTCGGGCAATGCGAGGCATACCTGGCACAAGGCGTCGTGATGTGTGCATTTCCGGTGAGATATAATGTTGCCCATAACCCTACATCCTAAGCCCTAAATCCTAAATCATCCACCCTAAACCCTAAACTCTAGATCCTAAATCCTAACCCCGAAGCCCTAAATTCTAAATCCTAAACCCTAAATCCTCGACTCGGAGATCCTCACTGCCTGTTACCCGTGGTTATTCCACGGGTTGTCATGCCAATAGTTCAGGAAACTCTCAGGGTGACTCATGTTAGTTATGGCTTAGGTCCCTATGGGACCTCAGGCAGGTCTTAGGGAGGTCTTACGGAATCCTTACCCTAAACCCTAAACCCTCAACCCTTGGTTATGGCCCTCCATGGCCCCCTAGCTGCTACTTGTTTTCTGGATCCGACGTATGACCGCCGATTGGGTTGGTAGAGCTACCCAGCTACCTTAAATCCGGTTGCTTAGGGTTTAAGGGACTTAGGGTTTGGGGTTCAGGGTTTAATATAAGGGATTGGGAACATCATGGGTCATTCAACAGAAATCATAGACTAGAGGACAATGCTGCATGCCCATGGCTCCAACCTGACGATTGTGGGCCAACAGGGTTAGGTGGGGTTGAGGGTTTAGGGTTTGGGTTTGAGGTAACAGGGCTAGGTATGAAGATCCTGATTCTTCTGAGGGAGAGAGCTGGTGTAGCTGGCAGTTCGTGCTTCTCCCTCAACCCTAGACCCTAAACAATCTGAACCGCGTGGACTGGAGTTGCCAAGAGTTCACCACCCAGCAATTCTTTGGCCGCAACTTATTTCCCCATGGTGGGCTAGACGTCAAACTCCTGGCCAAAACAACATTACCTCATCCGATCTCACCCTTAATGGTGGTTTTGGTGCAGAACATAGTTGCAAATTGGCGTTCCTTTGGGCCTTGCAAGTCATACCAGTAAAGCCTCAAGCTCTCCTCAAGCACCTGAGGCTGATTCGGGAGACGCGGTGTTTGGATCGCATGGGTTTCGTGGCCTGAGCTTCAGCCTAAAGAACAAAGAAGCGCTGAAGTCGAGCATAGGTTAGGATTTAGGGTTTGGTGAGTAGGGTTTAGGGTTTTAGGGTGTGGGGATTGGGGTTTACGGTTGGGCTTCAGGGTTAAGAGTAGGGCTGTGTAGGGTTGGTTGGATTAGGGGCAACATGGGAAGTCTGTTGTGAATATTTGCGTCAGAATACTACAGCACGTACTTCTCAGAGCTTAAGGGACGTTAGGTGATACAGGGACGCAAACCGTACCCGTGCTCCTCCTCCTTAGTCCCTATCTCTGTTCCCCCCTCAACGTAAGCACCAGGAAGACAAGCTTAATAAGGAGTGTTCTTGGTAACCCCAACTCCTTGGTTAAGGGTCCTGTGGCTATCATACGCCTGTTGTAGGGTCGTGCTTTCACCTAGAAAACCCTAAGCCCTGAACCGTCAGCCTGAACCCTAATCAAACCCTAAACCTTGAACCTGAAACCCTGAACCCTAAACCCTTAACCCTGAACCCCAAATCCCAAAATCTCCTTTTCAAAGTTATCAACCTCAGGCGGCGTCGAGATTCCCGAGTCGGCAAAGATGATCCTCCTGCAGGATTGCAAGTTCACAGATTTTTTAGGGGTTTGGGGTTTAGGGATTTAGGGTCTGGGGGTTTTAGGGTTTTGGCATTTAGGATTCAGGGGTTTAGGGTTTAGGGGTTTTGGGTTTTGGGGTTTAGGGTTTTGGGGTTTTCGGTGCAGGGTTTGGGTACCAAGAGGCCACATGCAGAAGTACCTTTGGCCCAACAATGCCAATTGTCTTTTCCTCGATGAGACCCTGCTAAACCCTAAACTCTAAACCTTAGGCCAAGCCAATTGGGGGTGTTTGTGGTTAGAAGAGAGGGTCGGCATTAATTGTATGAGCTACGGTATACGTAGTCTAAACTCCTTGAAGGGGATTATGTAGGGGACTCGTATAGGGGTTATTAAGGTGGATACTAGGAATTTAAACTATAGCCCATACGAGCTGCAATAAATATTTCCTACATGTTATCATGGACTTTGGTTCCTTATTAGGGACTATAGTAGGGGTACCTTAAAACAGGCTTATATTGACAATATCTTGTACACAAGCTCGGCTGTGCAAGCGCTAAGCAAATCAGCAACCAGTCAAGCACAAATTCGCCGGACAGCTATAACACGTTTCGGGTCCTCAGACCGTCCGAAAGAGCCCAAAATCGGCTATTATACAGCAGTGCCCAAGATCAAAGCAGGCAAGTCCGTACTGCAAAGTCTTGCACAGTTGAGCACTATAAAGGAGTCCATGCGGCAACATGACTGCCCTTGACCCCTAAGCCTGCGGATTGGCCGTAGTGCTTCACCTTTCACAGGATGCAGCTCATCCTTGTGGTAACCTCATAGTATGTCTGTCAACTGTGGGCTCCATGTGTATAGTATGGGCCTCTTTGAAAAACAGGTTGTAGCTTTGGAGTTGAGGTTAGGGTTTTATGTTCCAAGGAAAAAGGGAACGACGCATCCGTAGTCATGTTTAGGATTCAGGGTTTGTGGTTTAGTAGTTTGGCTTGCAGGATTTTCGAATTGAAGGTCTAGGGTTTGGGTCGTCAGGGTGCTCGGACTGGAGATGTAACCCAGACCCGTGATTAACAAACCCCCTCCCCTTAATAGGGATTATAATAGGGATCCTAATATTAAGGTCCTTAGAGGGAGGGGATTCATTAATCAGGGGTCTACATTAATGTTTACAGTTCGGGGTTTGGAGCTTTGGTTCCAAACTTGAACTTTCTTTCAAGTGCAAGCTTGAAGCTCCTGTTTGTGCCACAGGTTTCTATTTACTGGGACACCCGCCCCCTAAACCCTAAACCCTAAACCCTGGACCCTGGACCCTGAACCTTGAACCTTGAACCCTAAACCTCAAACCCTGAACCCTAAACCCTAAACCCTGGACCCTGAACCTTGAACCCTGAACCCTAAACCTCAAACCCTGAACCCTAAACCCTAAACCCTGGACCCTGAACCTTGAACCCTGAAACCTAAACCTCAAACCCTGAACGCTAAACCCAAAACCCAAAACCCTGAACCCTCAAAACCCTGAAGCAGCCATGACGACTGCTGGTTTTCGCCAGGAGCAGAAGTTCAAGACCTACAACCATGAGCTTTCTTTCTTCCTGAAGGCTAGTGGTTTAGGGTTTAGGGATTTAGGGTTTATAGGTTCAGGGGTTCAGGGTGTAGGGATTTAGGGATTTAGGGTTTAGGGATTTAGGGGTTTAGAGTTTAGGGGCTTAGGGTTTAGGGGCTTAGAGTTTAGGGGTTTAGGGTTTAAGGGTTTAGGGTTCTGGATATCTGGGTTCGTTTGGGGTTCAGGGCTTCTTAAGGTTTAGGGTGT